>LGRX02005718.1:0-21922 GCA_001247695.2 Cymbomonas tetramitiformis
GCGCTGAGCTCCCACGCGGTGCTCGGCGTCCTGCGACGCAGCGCGCTGAGCTCCCGCGCGGTGCTCGGCGTCCCCTGACGCAGCACGCTGAGCTCCCACGCGGTGCTCGGCGTCCCGCGACGCAGCACGCTGAGCTCCCACGCGGTGCTCGGCGTCCCGCGACACAGCGCGCTGAGCTCCCACGCAGTGCTCGGCGTCCCCCGACGCAGCGCGCTGAGCTCCCACGCAGTGCTCGGCGTCCCCCGACGCAGCGCGCTGAGCTCCCACACAGTGCTCGGCGTCCCCTGACGCAGCGCGCTGAGCTCCCACGCGGTGCTCGGCGTCCCGCGACGCAGCGCGCTGATCTCCCACGCAGTGCTCGGCGTCCCCCGACGCAGCGCGCTGAGCTCCCACGCGGTGCTCGGCGTCCCCCGACGCAGCGCGCTGAGCTCCCACGCAGTGCTCGGCGTCCCGCGACACAGCGCGCTGAGCTCCCACGCAGTGCTCGGCGTCCCCCGACGCAGCGCGCTGAGCTCCCACGCGGTGCTCGGCGTCCTGCGACGCAGCGCGCTGAGCTCCCGCGCGGTGCTCGGCGTCCCCTGACGCAGCACGCTGAGCTCCCACGCGGTGCTCGGCGTCCCGCGACGCAGCGCGCTGAGCTCCCACGCGGTGCTCGGCGTCCCCCGACGCAGCGCGCTGAGCTCCCACGCGGTGCTCGGCGTCCCCCGACGCAGCGCGCTGAGCTCCCACGCGGTGCTCGGCGTCCTGCGACGCAGCGCGCTGAGCTCCCGCGCGGTGCTCGGCGTCCCGCGACGCAGCGCGCTGAGCTCCCACGCGGTGCTCGGCGTCCCGCGACGCAGCGCGCTGAGCTCCCACGCGGTGCTCGGCGTCCCCTGACGCAGCACGCTGAGCTCCCACGCGGTGCTCGGCGTCCCCCGACGCAGCGCGCTGAGCTCCCACGCGGTGCTCGGCGTCCCCTGACGCAGCGGCGCTGACAAAGTTAGGGTGTCGAGGCGCGGCCACTGCAGGCCCCTCACGCCATGAGCAAGGGCGCGACGTCATCTCGTGCGGGAGCCGCAGGCAAGGTGGCGGAGAGGTCTGGCGAGTCCTCACCTGCCACGGCCCGCTGCTCTTCCTGCTGCAGCTCCTGGTACTCCTTCTCCAGCTCATCCTCGCTCACGTCGCCCTCCTCACCTGGTGCCCGCGAGGCACGTCCTGTGCTTCACACACTGCAGCGTCGCAGGACGCAAGCAACCGCCAAAACTCCTGCAAGCTTGACACGTGGGCGTGACAGGGGTGCAGTATCCTCGACTGAGCCTGAGAAGGCGGCCTTGGTAGACTTGATTGTGACGGGCCAACAGTTGGAGCTATGCGCGAACGTTTGTCTGTGAGGTTAAGAGGGCAGCAAGCAAGGCTGCTGCGAAGTCTCGAGATGTCGCGCACAGTACGAGGGTCCGCCACCTGACGCTTTTGCCCTGGGAGTACATGCAACAAGAGCGGAGTGCCGCGACATGTACAACAGGCACAACGTGGTCCCGTGACTTCAATGACAGGTTACAGCGGCGTCGCGTGACATCTGAGAGATGTACAGCTGAGTCGCTGTCGCATCGAAGTAGGGCAGTTATGACAAATACGGCGGATCCCTGTGGCAGTTATGACAAGTACCTGTGCCGAAAATGACAGATCCAGCAGGGTCCCGTGACAGGTTCGATAGGTGAAAGCGGGATACTGTGACAGGTATGATAGGTAAAAGCAGGGTCCCGTTGCATCTGTTACAGGTGATTGCGGGTTCCTGTGGTATCTGTGACAGGTCAAAGCGGGTCCTGTGACAAACAGGTGAACTGGGGTCCATGACAGGTATGGCAGGTAAAGCGGGGTCCTGTGACAGGTATGACAGGTAAAAGCGGGGGGTCCTGTGTCAGGTGTGACAGGTAAAAACGGGGTCTGTGACAGGTATGACAGGTACAGCGGGTGTCTGGTGACGTGGGTGAGATGTCCAGCACGATCCTGTGGCATCAACGGCGAGTACAGCGGGGTCCAATAACCTATGTCATAGGTACAGCTGGGTCCTGTGGCATCTGTGACAGCTACAAAGAGATCCCTGAGACAAGTATGATAGGCAGAGTGGCGTCCCGCTATCAATACGATCATCTGAGCAGGGCGCTGTGACGCTTGCACACTATAAGGGCTCCCAATGAAGCCTCGCCCGCTTTGCCATTCTCACACTGATCATGATACTGAAACTGCGCGCTCTTGCGGTGCTGCAAGCTAAAAAGCTTTAACTTATGAAACACCCCTTGCCAACCGTACAACGCCAGCTCAGCGTCGAGTGATACTAAAGTTACCTCCAAATTGCTCCTCGTCCTCGTCCTCGTCCTCGTCCTCGTCCTCGTCCTCGTCCGCTTCCTCCTCAATGCCTTCATCAGGCTCACTGAATGCTTGATCCTCGCTCTCGCCGTCTTCGCTTTCCTCTTCCTCACCCTCCTCGTCGTCTTCCTTTTCGAGCATCCCAATGGACTGTTTCCAGGCTTTGCGGCTGGTTGCCTTTCCCGAATAAGCTTCGTCGTCCTCCGTAGAAATATCCCGCCGTATGCCAGGACCTTCCGGAGCCGACCTGGCGAGATCATATCGAACGCTGCCCTCAAAGAGATGGCCTCGCCCGAAGATTCTGATCGGAGCTAATGTCGGGATTGAGCTGGAGTTTTCAGAATGAATCGGCTCGCTTTGAACTTTAGAACGGTCAGGGTTCTATGCACGCATATCTATACATGGTCGAGTCCTACTTACTACTGAACAACGTTCAAACCATTACCGTTACCTTCCGATGTCGTATCACTGCCCTTCGGTCGAAGAGAGTTATAATGTGCGGTCAGTCATCTCTGATGTTCAGGGAAATAAAAGACCACGGGTACAGAGAAAATGATCGGTGTCAAAGACAGAAGAGAGCTGAGATTCATAGCAGAATTGTGCAATCCTTCTTAAACGTTTATCGACTAACAAAGTGAGAACGCAAGAAAGTCCACAGGTTCACATCAAGCTATGGTGTTTTGTGATCTATCAGCGAAACTTGCTGTCTACGAGTGGGGAGCCACCGGGAGGGCTTCGTCTCAACCAGGTCAAAGTCGTCATCTTCGTTCACAAGCTTAGGACCGGTAGCATCCAAAGTGTCGAAGTCATCAGGATTAAAGTCTGTTTAGCAACGACACCACCTTCAAACTTAGACGCAGCCTTTGGAGGCCAGTCAAGTCAAGCCACTCATAATCATTTTTGCTGCTATTTTCCCTTACCTCTGGGCGTTGGATTTATTAACTCTGCCAGATCTTCCGCAAGAGTTCGTTTCCTCTTTGGCGGCATACTGAACTGACAAATGTTGCGCCGTTGTACCTTTTATCTCGAACGTTACAACGCTTGAAGCTGCTTTCACTAGATCTTCGGGGTAACCCGATATATCTGAAATAAATATGTAGGTTTCAAATGAATGATTGCACCATTAGAACTTTTACGTCACGACATGCCATGTTCTTCATCGCATACAGGCAGACAATTAGCAACTGCAAAAAACTTGTTTCATGGTCGCTTAATGGCCGATAATAATGGCCGCGAAGCGGCCGATGGTCGCGACCGCGAGGCCAATTATTTATGCACTCTGCTTTCCGTGGAATCGAACTAGCCGGTCGGGGAGTCGAAGACCGCGTCACTTTGTGGCTTGATTCTTTCTCGACCGAAGATAGGGGAAACCGCACTGGCACAGATGATGAGGAGTTTTCTTCCACTGAAGCGTTGCTTCCTGAACTTCTTGAGTTGCGGGAATCAACTAACGCCTCGGCCAAGGCACAAGCTACTGACAAACAGGAAGCTCTCAGGAAGAAAAAAGCGGACACAGCAGGCGCGTGCAGTTTATTAGATGCTGCAGCTAAGGGCCTTGCTACCAAGGAGGCTGCACGTAAAAAGGCGAAGCGCGAGTTTGCAAAACTCAATGACAACGACCTTCAGATGGATTTGACAGGAGAGCCTGAGAGTTCAAGCACTGCGAAACGCGGTTCAGCGAATTTCAACGCGACCTTGCTTGAGTTCCTGGGTTCACGCAAGGGAGACAGCGAAAAGAAGGAGGAATGCAGGCAGAAGCGCCTCGCATTGCAGGAGCGGCAACTCGCAATACAGGAGAAGCGAGAGGAGCGTCAGGATAAAATGTTTGAACTGATGCTCAAGATGTTTGCTGACAAGCAAGGGTAGAAATAGTTCAGTTTGATTCCGGATATTTTCCGAACCGTTTTGTTTAGGAGGACAATATTATTTTTCTATTTGGAATACATTTTATTACTAGTCCGAGTTTCTAAATATGGTTTACATTGTAGCAGCAATCTGCACATTTGCATTCTACTTGGTTTTCATATTTTCACAATGCACAGTATTCCTCCAACGTGGGAGGATCACAGTCGAAATATCGGCTTGAGGTGCACCCATAAAGGCAAGTGTGCATATTTGTCACAAGCACTCCCACCTTGTAATGTGTGCTTACTGGTGACAACAGAATCTTCAGGTTTTTCTTGAAATCGAGGTAAGCTTGATACTGAAGCACTTTGCCGAACGCCCACTCCACAGCCTCCCTGCAACTGCTCACAGGTTTGCGCCCACCACCGGCCTAAGGTGGTTAGTTAAAACCGCCAATTATGGCTGGCTAAAGCCTTTATAGGGGCTCGGGGCTGAAGATCGGGGCATGAGGTTCTAGGACGCACTAGTCACGAAAGGGGTAGAGTGAGAGAGAGGATGATTTTCCGTACGTGAGCACAATTGCCTAGGACTAAGATGGACCGGTCTAGCTAGCCGCAGTCTCCGAAGCAGCACGCGCGTCAACATCAAGCCTCACGACACGATCGCCCCCCTCTCTTACCCTACCCTATTTCGCGGCTGTAAAATTTGAACCTTTGACCCCGCATTTGAAGCCCCTCCCCTTATTTTATATAGATTGTTCAAGTGTAAATTTGTTTTCTCTTGGCGAGAACTTTGTTGTGCATTTTTTAGAACCTTGATCACCGAACATTTTGAATTCTTGGATTTTATTGACTAACGCTCGAGCACCGCGACTGTAAATTTCGGCATGGCCTCTGCACCTTACCAACTGATGGCGCCAGCGAGGTTGAGAGCACATCCGGCTGGTGCCTCTAAGAGGCAATTGCAATTCGATCAACTGGTGCCCACACCGGTAGCGGCTTCATCTCAACAGTCAGCGGCTGAAAAGAAGTTTGATTCTGAGTCGGCAGCTTTCCTGGATGACCACCAGAAGATCGAGGCGCTTGTAAGGGGAATTAAATCTAAGCTGTGTGGCAAAGGGGATGCCATCGACGAGTGGAGGTTTTGTGGCGACGAGTCTAATGCTCGCTCACTACTTGACTCCCTCGTTGAAGAGCTTACCTCGCGCCTCACGCGGTTTAACACCCTTTTCGCACATGCTTTCCGGCTGGACGACGTCACCGCCACAGTGATGCCCAACGCAAACAAACTCCTTAAGGAGTTGTTGGAGTATCTCTGTGGCGGTCCAGCGCTCGCTTCAGTGCGGGAAGCACATCGTTACTTCATTGACGACGGCAAAGTTATTTTAACTGCCTTAGTCAGGGACGTGATGCCTGACCTCGAGGATTTCGACAAGACTGACTTCATCTTTACCCCGACAGTAGAGGTCCCGGCAGGAGTGAACCCCAAACAGTTCATCAAAGCTTTCACTGACGCTGTCAGTAACGCTGCGACGGACTTGGGGCAACACTCCAGCCTCGACATCTCGAGGGAAGATGCTGTACGTTTGTTCCTCCGTCGCACATGTCCCGTCACCTACAAACAGGTGCACGAGGACTACGCGATTGAGAAGGTCAAAACACAGGCAGAGCTGACCCTGGTGAGCTGTGGACTTGCGATTCAGCGGGTCTACAACACACTAGGGAAAGCGAAGCAACTAACAAGCGCATTTTACAATGATGCAGGGCACCGCCACGGTGAACGTGGCGGTCTGGACCCCAGGGGAGCCCCTGACCTACGCCCTACCCGCCCGCGTGATGTTTACTATCCTGGACGGTCTTCTCACCCCTTTAAGGGGAAGGGGAAGAATTTCCGTTTTGCTGCCTCCCCCTTGCCGAAGGGGGGGAATTGGCCGCGCAGGGAATCCGCAGGAAGGGGAAAGGCAAAGGCAAGGGCAAGAAGGGCAAGGGGCAGAAGCAGAAGTCCCGAGTCACCTTCCACCCGGGTTCCAAACAGTTCTACGGCAACTGTTGGTCCTGCGGTGGAAGGCACCGCCAGGCAGATTGCACACACATGCAGCACCTGGCGGCACACTCCATGCGGCTTGACCCCGAGGCTCTGGCCGAAGGGGCCTTCACCGATGTTCTGGCAGCTCGCTACCAGGCAGCTTACGAGCATTCGGAGGGAGGCCTTTCAGGCAGTCTGTTGGGAGCACGGCACACCGGACATTTGTGACTCATCGGAGTCGGTGTGCACGTACCCTGACGACGGCTCCCTGTCCTTTGCCGCCTACCTCACCCAGGGAGATGAGGCCTCTCATGCACCCGCTTGGGCACCGCAGGAGTGGACTGACTCTGAGTGGGATGCTTGGGAGCTTGAATCCTACACTCAGGAGCAACATGAGGAATGGGATCGACTCCAGAGAAAGGCTGCCGCAAAGTTTCAGGCCTTTTGCTATGCAGGGGAAGAGGCTGGCTACGATGAACAAGATCTTCAGGAGCCGTACTCTTCCCTTTCTCTAGGGAGAGTTCATTTCTACGGCTTCGGGGTGGGTGGTGTCGATCGTGACACCACGCACACCCCACCGGTCGTTGCCCGCATGGACTCTGCACCTGCCGTGGCACCGCTTGATTCTTCGTCGTTCTACCGTGCGGACCCGAGCATCGCATGCTCACCGTGTGACCCACAGCCTGCGTCTATCCGATCACATCTCGACGCAGGTGTGGTGTTATACGGGACCACTCAGACATTGGATCATGCCGCGACTGTATCGGGTGACACACCGGACGATGCCGAGCATGGAGACCAAGGGTGGTAATCGATTTGTGATTTTGCAAAGTAATTGTCTAATTAATCGATTATTGGAATCAAATCGATTTGGATTTTAGGCAAAAAATAATGATTAATCGGATAATTACTTTCAAATCGCAAAAACTCGCCACTGTTAAGAGCCAACAAATTAGATAATCAAATGGATTATGAAATTAGACTAATCGAATCGATTTCAAAAGAGGTTATGAAAATGAAACTAATTACCAGCCTTGATGGAGACACCTGTTTGCACCTCGTGTCAGCGCTCTTCGCACACGAGGCACCCCTGGAGCCTGGCTCCGGGTTGTTCGCTGACATGGTGTTGGCAGGTGACCTTCGGTTTCAGTCAATGACCGAACAACATCACAGTGAGACCCGGGAGGAAGGGGGGGCTTGGGGGCCGAGGTCTTGGAGTTCACAGCTGGAGTCTGTAACTGGACCGGAGCCCGGCCCTCCCGTGGAGCTGCGACTGTCCCTTCCCTCACGGGTTAAGGTGGCTACTCCTCCCGGCCTCACCGACAGGGAGCAGGACCACTGGGACAGGCTGTGGTGTGAGGATCACACCCAGCCCACCCAGTGGTACGACACCCTGCCGGCTCCGGCCGCAACGACTTCGAGGGTACCACGAGCACCGCCTCCGGTAGTGCCCTTCCCCCCCAGCTCTGGCCCGTGTTCTGTCACCGCAGGAGCTGGATTATATGCCACGGCTATGGACCTCCCTGCCAGCGGACACGGGGTGTCTGCGGGGTCCATAGTCGGGGCCTCGGACGAGCCCGACAGCCCTGAGCCCCGTGGCTCAGGGGGAGGGCAGTACTGTGAGCCTCCACCACCCGTCACTGGACCTGCCCTGCGTAGGGGTGTAGGTAGGGGGGGTGTACCCTTCTACAGACATGCCCTTGTCTCCACACTTATTGTCCTCGGCTTCCTAAGCTGTGCCATGGCAGATGTGAGCATGCTTGAGGGACAGGAGGATGCCTCGGACAGACTGAGACTGCTGTCACCTGGGGGCCCACGGGGAGGGGCCCAGGGGACGGGGACGGGGATACTGTATGATTGGGGCTCTAATACACGAAAGTGGAATCATTTTATTCCGGCTATTAAACAATTTCTGAAAAGCGTTAATTGTTGACAGAATGAGAATATATATAATATATTAGTGTTTTGGCAACATTTATAGTTTTTATTACATTAAGATGAAACGCACACCTTGTGAGCGATGTGTCGCTATCAAAAAGAATGGACAACGATGTAAGAATATGACATGCAAATGGTCACCAATGTGTTGGGCTCATAGACAAGTTAACGTAAAAGGGAGTACTATACCCGACTCCGGACAAGGTGGATTTGCAAGAGTTGATTTAAAAAAGGGAACTATGGTCGGAAGATACACGGTCGGTACAATAAAACTTGATGCTGACCAATTGCCACCGATGAATGATAGAACTCACATTTGGCAAAAAAATGCCAATACATTCTTTGATGCTGAAAAGACAAATTCAATCAGTGGAAAATTTAATTCTTGTACTTCAAAAGATGCAAAACGAACCGGTTGCAGAAACAATGCCAAAATAAATTCTGTTGGGAATGTAAAGCTCACGAAGAATGTCAAAAAAGGTGAAGAGATTTTTGTACCGTATGGAAAAAACTATTATCAACATTTATAGCTATTAGCCTGGCAGATTGCCCGTAGCGTGCTGACCGGGGACAATCCATTCATTGAAATTCCTTCTAAACATTGAAGGATGACTTGGTTTCCGATGAAGATCAATAAATTAAAAATCGTGTGGCCCTTGAATGGCCTGACTATAGACGGAATTGAACTCCTCAATGGGTATCTCCCCTCCAACCTCCTCACAGATCTTATCAATCTCTTTTTGATTCTTATTTCTAAAAACTAATATATGTGTAAGATTACCTCGTATAGATTTTAACAGTCCTCCACTGGACGATGTGTAATTCTGACACGCGAACAACAAAGTAATTCCGAGAGCCGAGTCCTTCAGTTTTCCAAGATGTCTATGTTTGATAACCATGTTGCTAAGCTTACTTGACGATCTCATCATGTCGGTATCTTGGGTGTCATCAAAAAAGGCTGCGATCACCGGTCGTTTGCCACCATACTTGTGTTGCGGAGGAAGTTTATTACCATTCTCGTCCCCAAATTCCAATAGCAATTCACCGGGAATCTCATACACACTGATATTATGATTGTTCAACATCTTCATAAGCTTCTTATACCGTTCCATCTTCTCTTGGTATTCATCATACTCTTGGGCTTCGGTATCAAGGATGCCTTCAATCTGATTTGGAACATCAACGGTAGGCTCTAATACATCTGATTGATCGAGTGGCAGGTCATTATAGTAATGCATATTGTTATGATAAGTGGGACTCACGAGTATAAGTCTGTCTAGAGCAGTATTTGGTTGCATCAATCGAAGTAGGTGCGTCAAAGAGCAGCTCTTTCCTGTTCCGCGTTTCGCACAGGCCAAGATAACCCCGTGCAATTGAATAAAATCATCGGGTGTGTCAATTGGAAACGCTGAACTCTTTGGCACTTGAATATCATATGATTTATCTTTCAGTCTTTGGAACTGCATATACTATAACGATAAAAATAGACTTGAGTAAGCTTTGTCATATCCCGGTTCCATCTCAGCGTCTCGTTTTCGAGGTGGTGGTGATTCCGATGCAACTCGGCTTTGTTTCCGTCTGGTAGATTTCCTAACGATCACTTCCGGTTCTTCGTCCGATTGAGAGCTATCAGATTCAACGATGACAACCTGCTTTGTGGGTTTCTTCTTAGGGGTTTTTGGTTTCTTGACAATGACATGTTCTACTTCCGGTTCCGAGATTGATTCTTCGGGTTGCTTTTCGGGTTCGGGAATAGGTTTAATTGTAGCTTTCTTGATGGTTTCTTGTGCGTCGGCAACTTTTTGAGATTCCTTAAGATGTTCGGCCATCTTGACATCTTGTTTTTGTTTGGCTTTGGCTTGGCGAGTTGCAAGAGTTTTCTCCCTCATTTTGGCGAGACGCCGAGTGTTGCAGAATCGGTAATCTTCTCTCCTTTAACTGGCATTAAGTAACTATAAGATACCCTAAGAAATAAAATTTCTTGATCTGACTCACGAAATATGAGAAGCGGTAAAAAGGAACAATGGAACATTGTTCCCGGTGTTGCCCAAACAGTAATATATATAATTTATTCTCATTCTGACAACATTTACCGCTCTTTTATATTAGTATAGTATATATATGCAAAGTTAAAGTCTTGTGGAGCTGAACATAGAGCAGAGCACGGGATTAAAAGGAAGGGTAAGATGACACAAGGAGATAAACTGAAAAGCTCGTGTGGTCGTCCGGTCGTCAAAAAGAACAGCAACAATCAAAGATTGTTGCCCTTAAAGAAATCTGCCAATATAACAGCTTTAGACCATGGAACTCCAACCGGACAACCACTCTACCAACAGCCTATTAAAGACCCTGCTCTTCCACCGAAGGCACCTCGTAGGATAGCTCCTATCATGGTAGCTCCTTTGTTCCAAACAAGCACTGGCACAATAACGGGTGACCCAGTATTTCAACGACCTACGAAAGAGTTCACCGGTGTGGGAACATTCCGTGACTCCATAGCTAATATTGAGAAACGAGAAAGAATGAAAAAACAATTGAGGCGTGAAAAACGCCGAAAAGCGGACGTCACAAAAATACAATTTATATAGTATAGGAAGATGCCCCCCAAATTGAGAAAGCAAAAACCTGAGGCACGCCATAAGCTCACTGCTGCAGATTGGGAAGACTTACAAAGTAAAAATTTAAGTGGTAGCCGCGCCCCAGAACTCCGAAGAGCCCTGACCGACTGACAGGCCCGCAGCGCGAGATCCCGACTGACCGGTCCCGCCGGCCGAGCCGGGGGCGGCGCCGGCCCGACCCCTCCCACGACGACCCGACCGACCGAGGAATTCTTCTCCATCCGAACACATTATGCGTGTTATGCGTGCAATCTAAGTAAGTGGAAGTGCTTTACGCCACGCGCGGCAACCAGCACCCGCCGATCCAGAAATTCACTACTTGCGCGCGAGCACAAGCAGCTCACACCGGCCGAAGCGCGGTAATTCCCGGAAAAGAGGGGACTAGAAGACTCAAACTAGAGGTACGCAAGATCGCAAACCGACCCCGAATTTCAGCAAAAGCTACGCAAGATTCTAAAAAATTGCGCAGCGCTTCCGCCGCAAAGGGTCGAAATTGCCGAAAAACTGGGACGATTTGTAATCTCCGGAACCTGTGAAGTGCTAAATTGCGGTCTAAGACCGCGAGTGCTTATGCGTTAAGAAAAGGGTAACGCGCGCACCCCAAAAGATTTTCGTCGAGCTGAATTCATTCACACGGACGCGGCTCCAAGGGGACCTGGCACCATCAAACGCAACCACCACCGCGGAGCGCAAGCACAAGCACAGGCATTCCCGATTTCGTAGAAGGCGCTAGGCTAGCTAAACTCGCAAGGCAAGGTTACATTCAATCAGAATTGCGCAAAAGATCAAGGAGGCAACGCGGAAAAAACGGACTAATTACCATTTTGTGGGAGTCTACACACTTGCTTCTTCTCTTCTTTACACTTTCGGACTTATCTTATTCTAACTATTAAACGACCGCACGAGGTATGATTTCGATACTACGGCGGTCCACTATCCGGAATACGGTTTCGCTATTCACTTCAAGTATGCTTTCAATGTATGCTTTCAATACAAATATACAGCGGTTACGGTTTCGTACTTTTTTATGTTACACTTTATTCAGTACAGTTCTCATCTCCGAAACTGGTTACACTTAGAGTTCTTATACATTCATGAACTCTTTCCATAACTCAACTGTACTGAGTACTCCGTACAACAGGCTAGGCACCTCACATCAACACCATTCTGATCGGTCCTACTGTACTCCGTACTGAGTACTTTTATAGTTGTAGTTGCTTTTTGTACTTAGCCGTTTTTCTTGCTCTTGTGCTTGCCTCCTAGCACACAGGATGGCCAGCGGCTGCACGACAAAGGCGCAACCTTCACAGCCCGGCATGATGGCCAGCGGCTGCACGGCCGAGGCACAGTCTCCACAGCCCGGCAGGATGGCCAGCGGTTGCACGGCCAAGGCACTGCCTCCACAGCCTGGCGCAATGCCCAGCGGCTGCATGGCCATGGCGCTGTCTCAGCAGCCTAGCGCAACGTCCAGCGGCTGCACGGCTATAACGCTGCCTCTGCAGCCTGGCGCGTTACCCAGCGGCTGCACGGTTGAGGAACTGCCTCCGCAGCCTGGCACGGCGCCCAGTGGTTGCACGGCCGAGGCACAGCCTCCGCAGCTTGGCACGGCACCCAGTGGCTGCATGGCCGAGACGCTACATCTACAGCCTGGTATGGCACTCAGCGGCTGCACGGCCAAGGCGCTGCCTCCACAGCCTGGCGCAATGCCCAGCGGCTGCACGTCCGAGGCGCTGTCTCAGCAGCCTAGCGTGACATCCGGCGGCTGCACGACTATAGCGCTGCCTCTGCAGCCTGGCGCGTTACCCAGCGGCTGCACGGTTGAGGAACTGCCTCCGCAGCCTGGCACGGCGCCCAGTGGTTGCACGGCCGAGGCACAGCCTCCGCAGCTTGGCACGGCACCCAGTGGCTGCATGGCCGAGACGCTACATCTGCAGCCTAGTATGGCATCCAGCGGCTGCACGGTTGAGGCGCTGCCTCCGCAGCCTGGCACGGTACCCGGCGGCTGCACGTCCGAGGCGCTGTCTCAGCAGCCTAGCGCGACGTCCAGCAGCTGCACGACTAAGGCACAGCCTCCGCAGCCTGGCGCGTTACCCAACAATTGCACGGTTGAGGCGCTGCCTCCGCAGCTTGGCACGACGCCCAACGGCTTCATGGCCAATATGATCTGGTAAGTGGACCGAACTTACGACGACGAAGCCACTGTGAACCTTCACCTTTGTTGTGATTATGTTATCCCAACGTTGGAATATGCCGTGTTATAATTGCTCGGTTCTATACTGACGTTGGAGCACTCCATGCACATCGTGATTTTTTTGGAGTCGAGGAGGACTAGTCCCGCAACTCTTTCTTTCAGGTGGTGTACATCCTGGCGAAGGTACTTATTGATGCGCCGGCGATCACCGACTTGGAAGATTAGGTGGGGAATGTATGAACCGAAGGTGAACTATGATGACGTGCAACTCACGTACTGTGGTGTATGAATGCGTATAGGAAAACCAATGACAGCGGTAGAATGCTGTAGCACATCGATGCCACGTTCTTAGAGGGGTTGTATTATTACCCTGAGAAGCACACTTTTGAGCAAGATAGGACATCATTACAAATGATAAAACATAGATTCACCAGTGTTAGCTTGCAGCCGAGGCAGGCACGGTGCCTTGCACAGAAACTGCATGCTTTGTGCCGGGTTCAATATCATTTTATAACATAGATTTAAAAAACTGAGAAAGTACAAGGAAAATGTATCTATATATGGAATTTTGGAAAATCTAAATCTGAGAATTTTACTATGTGATTTTACCAATTCCCCAATACTCCGACCCCCCGTTTTTGGATGTTGTGTGGATGCCAACACAGGCCTATATATATGGATATACTTGAAAGCTTGTGAAGGGCGACGATCTCTTACGTGCTGGCGCTCTCGTGGATTCCGCACGGACGTTTGATTCTGGTTCTGTAGAATTTTCAGACTCTTGTGTCACTGTACGCGACTAGAATAGATACTGATTTGGACACTGCCCTCCGCACGGCTTTTGGGACCAATCTTCTTCATCACTGTTGCCCACTTCCCTTGTTGGATATCTCCCGCTGGATATCTCTCAATTGGCCCTGCACCCTGTCCTCGAAAGTTCTCTGCTGCTGAGCGAGCATTTGTAAAGTGTCGAGGATCTGTTGATGCTGCTCCTTGGCTAATCGTTTCTCTTCGTCAGCATCATCTGCCTCCTCATTCTGCCCAAATTTCTCCATCACCCTCCTGCAACCCCAAGGAACACCTCAGCTGCTGTCACTGAGACACACTTCTGCAATACCCACCTTACATATATAACCCAAGCTCTTTATAAGGACGGACCTGGGCAAACTACTTAATCAACTCAATCAAGAATCGAAACGCCGTTGTGATCGGTGCATGTATGTACGTGGCGTTTACGTCACAATATCCATATGCCACGTCATTTGTCACTCAGATGAGCGAAGCGAAGAAAGGAATCGGATAATGGAATATAGAACAGACAGCAACATGACGCTGGCGCGATGTCTCATCGTTAAAAACGAAAATGAATCGTCAACGTCGAACGTGTCGAGAGTCTGGAGAGTGTCATCGTAAACGAATCATCATCAATCTGGCATACATGTTTGCATGATGACTTACATGACAACACGATTGATGCCGGCCTAGTGGAGATCTTGAGATCGACAATGCTAGTATATATGCACATGCCCATGCTGTGGGCGTGCAGCAGGCGGGCACACCGGGCGACAGATATAGCGTCAAAGTTGGTGTCTTTTTTGGCCTGCTGCCGGATGTTGATGACCGTGTTTTTGTCACTCTCACTGCTTCCAAGGTAAGTCTTGCTAGCGCGCTCTTGGAGGTGACCGTACTTGTGAAAGGTTTCTGAGGCCTCCTCCAATGTCTGCAAGGTGGCCCCACATCCCCGCCCACTCATCCAACAGCAGCAAGGCCTCCTCCAGGAGTTACACGCCTCCCATGCCCCCCATGCTCACACCTGGACCTTCCACCCGCCTAGCGTCTGCAGCCATGCTATCCCCTCCAGAGTCTGCAGGTCCCCAATTACAATCACATCGTGGTGAGCGAGAGTAGGAGACACAGCATGAGGGATGGGGTGCAGGACGAGGATACGCATCATGGGGTGATGCCCAGACTGAGAGCGGGTGGTGGATTGCGGTTGGGGGGGGGGGAGTGCAGAGTGAGGTGAGCAGTGCGGGATACACAATACCATGAAGAAGGGTTTGGTGAAGTGCAGCCGGCGTGGAGGAATACGGTTGCGCATAGTTTAAGTGCAACTAGGCAGAGTGGAGTGGGGAGGACGGCTGCGCATAGTTTAAGTGCAACTAGGCAGAGTGGAGTGGGGAGGACGGTTGCGAACACCTGTCTAACTTCTGCTCCGCTGACAGAGGCGAGATGCTTTCCCCGAATTAAGATCTGATCCTGCCAATCGTCTTGGTCCCCTGCCGCTCCCAATGGATGCTCCTGCCAGATCGGCGAACTCGGCTGGCCAATTAGCTCCTGCGCAGGGCGAAGGCACGGGGGAGAGGATGGCCACCCACGTCACGGCTCTGCACCTTGTCAGCCGGGCTCGAGCTCGAAGGCCACGCGAACGAGGAAGGGGGGAGGGTGGGTGTCTATGCATTGGAGCGACGAGAGTGAGCAAGCGCCAGAGGATGCCAAATGGCAACCCGAATGATATCCCCAGACTTGAACGCGGGGCACAATCACATGGCATCCTGGCCACGCTAGCTCACAGGTTGAAGCGTGCTTGACGTTTGCATGCATTTGACCCCGCCCGCAGATATAACCCGCGCATTGCCTCTCAGTGCTGACCTCGATACCAGGACCTGCGCCAGGTGGCAGCGACGTGGCGGCGCACCTTGAGATAGCAATCCTCCGCTGACCGGAGCTTGTCTATCATGGTCACGACAGCGCCTTCCGGTGGCACGTGGCTCGTGTACTGCCTGTAGAGGGTCTGCCCAGCCTCCTCCCTCCGGGCCGCTCAACAAGCTCCGCAGTGACTCCGATGCCCTTGCGCCTGTCATCATGGCCTACTGGGTTCCTCTGAGAACCCCAAACCCAAAGGCAATGGGCGGCCTACGGCGCAAGCCTCACCTTGCCGTAGTATAGCAAGTCGTGCCCGATAGAGGTGGAATCCTGTCACCACGCTCCCGACAAAGTGCTATCCATTAAGTCCCGAGTAAAGGTCGGCACGCTCAATCTCGCCTGTCGACCGAGGCTGCCAGTAGCGCGCCACTCTCAATGCTAGCACTCATCTCCCGGCGAGGGCTGCCAAATCGCCGCGAGGCAAGCGCTTCCCTCCCGGTGAGGGCTACCCAATCACCGCGAGTCAAAGCTCTCCCTCCAACAGAGGGCCAATACCTTGATGCTGTCCTTGACTGCGGAGAAGGAGTCCATGACGATGGCCAGCAGAAAGTTGATCAGCACCATCACCACCAACAGAGCGTAGCTGACGTAGAACACGATGGCAGTGAACCCCATCGCGCTGCCCTGGGAGGTGCCCAGATCGAACAGATCTTCGCTCACGCTGTTGTCGCCGAACACCATCATGTTGAACAGTGTCAGGCCCGACTGAAATGCTGTTGAGAAGCTCTGCGTGTCACCCACCTCCGCCTCCGCCCACCCCCAACATACGCCGCAGCCCGTGCCAAATAATCCTCAGTAGTGGGCCTTGACAGCGACAATGTGGTCTACGAAGCAGCGCGCCACTCTCAATGCACTTTGCTCCCCGCGAGGGCTGCCCAATCACTGCCACCACCTGCCCCCTTCACCTCCTCCTCCTCCGCTCTCTTCCCCCTCCCCGACGATGTTGCGGCAAAACAAGAGTGAGCATGGCAGAGTGTGAAGCGGAGCATACAACCAGCGAGGAGACATAGCCTCAGCCATGCAGTACCGGCGCAACCCCTCGCCTGGAAGGGCGCTTCTGCAGTGCCCTCGTGCGGTGAAACGCTTCAGCCTCCCAAACTCTTCTCATCTGGCCCTCTGCACGGATATCTGCCATCAGGCCTGCGCAACATGCAGCCCCCCCCCCCAAAAGGGCAGCAGGGGTGGGTGCGTGAGTGGGGGGGGAGGTACGTAGAGAGTTGTGCCGAAGAGGAGGTGGCCGGTGATGGAGTAGCCGATAAAGATGATGAACAACAGCAGAAAAAAGTGGTAGAGATCGCTTGCGGCGATGGCCAGGGTACGTGTGATGATTCCCATACGTGGCTGGAAGTCGCAGAGCTTGAGAATGCGACATATCAGGAAGAAGCTGTTCAGGCCGTTCTGCATCATGTAGCGCACCTGCACGGTGGTGTGCCGGGGGCGAGAAGCCGCATGTCAGCAACGCCGGCGCTTTGCATACTCGTGAGATTCCGTGGCTGCCACCTGGCGGTACTTGAGGTGTTCAACCCCTCCTCCTCTCTTGAACCCATCATACGGCTAGCAACCACCAGGTTATCGCCACCAATCTCCAGTCCCACCGGCGACACATCCCCCCCACTTATTACAGCTAGCCTTCCCCCCACCCTCAACCTATCACTTCTCTCCCACCCGGCCAATCACAGTCGGGCACCAAAATCGCGGCGGAGGTATTTGCAGGGAGGCGGAGGTACCTGGAAGTCGGTCATCCTGGACATGTCATCGAAGCGGCGGGTCATCTCCTCAAAGTCGTCCGGGTGATCCTCACTGAGCTTCTGCCAGCGGCCCTTGCTCGAGAGGCTGGCAAGCACGTGGTACCTTGGCTCCATGCTGAAGGTCCGAGCCTGCGGAAGGAGGCTCCGCCGAGAGGGGTGCAGGGGAGGGTGGAAGAAGGCTTACAGAGGTTATCGGGACATCCCATATACAACGTTAAATATATATATATATATACACATATAGGACGCGTTCGAGGAGACAGACCATGCCACGCAGGATGGATCTGGTGGTGGGACGCAGGAATCTGAGGGAACGCAGCGTGAGCAGTCTGGGCAGGCTTCCGGTGGGGCAGGTGAGGCAGGCGCGATGGCATCGAGGCTTTTGGAGAGCATGGAGGACGTGCGGCGGGAGGCGGAGCATCTGGGCACTGTGGGGGGTCCAGGAAGGGTCACCGCCGAGGCGCGATCTGGGGGGCGCGTGCAGGCACAGGCGGGCTCAGCCAGGCGGCGTCAAGTGTCGAGGATATCTTGAACGAGTGGGATGACCTTTCGTCGCCGGGCCCGGAGAGTGGGGTCTGGACTCAGGAGCAGAGTGGGGCCTCGCCGGAGCAAGCAATGGCCTTGGCTGAGGGAGGGGTGGCCACCTTGATGGGGGCGAGCAGGCGGGTGGCCGGCCTTCTTGAGGGGGTTGCTGGCATGGGGGGAACTGGTGAGGGTGACGGGGGAGATGTGGGGAGGCTCGCGGGTGGAGTTGACACACGCCGGGCCCCTCAGAGCCCGGGGGCCCATCCCGGCAGCGATGACCACTTACAACAGGTTGCACGGCAGCATACGGCATCTCATCAGCTTCTGTGCCCACGGGGCGAGGTTGCTGGCCGTGCCGGAACTAACAGTGAGCAGCTGTCGGGAAGGCGACGACCGGATGGTGAACTATCGGCCACCGGGAGGGCTTGGGACACACAGGCAACTGTGGGGATGGGACCCCAAGTAGGAACAGTGCGGCACGACAGTTGTAGGGCAAGTGTGGAGCGCATTGCTCAAGTTCGCAGCTTCCTCGCAAGGCAATCACAGCAAGGGCTTCAGTCATGTGGAGTTGGTGCGGGGGGTAGAGGGCTACAGGCGCAAGTCGGTGGTGGGTGCGCAAGTTCGGATGAGGGCAACCCAGTTTATCATTCTCAGCCCCTTGAGACAGCCCTTGGACATTCTGGCCGTGGCGTGGGTGGGCAAGCTCTCTTGAGACCAGGCTCTAGGGCGTGTAGGGGGCAGCGGGGTGCTGTGGGATGTGGGCTTGGTGGTGAAGGGGTGGCTCGATTGGCGGAGTTGAGCCGGCTTCAGAGACACAACAGCAGTGCGCCGGCAGGGCAGTCGCAGAGGGGCTCAGGTGGCCCAGTGAGGCTCAGGGAGCAGAGGGGCGGTCCTATGCGTGAGCTTGGTGGTGGAGATATAGCTCGCGCAGCTCGGGGAGCAGGGATGAGCCGGCTTCAGGCACACGCCAGCAGTGCGCTGGCGTTGCGGATGCAGATGGGCTCGGGTGGCTCAGCGAGGCTTAGGGGGTCCCATTCTTCACGAGCGAGCTCCGGAGATTCCGGATAAGTGTCCCGAAGTGTGTGCTGAAACCTTTGATCCCCGGCGTGGGTACATAGTGCAGCCGGTCTTCTGCGGCTACGGGATGCCAAAGGAGTTGGTACAAGGATATGTATACACATATATACAGATGTATATTAAATTGAGATGATTACGCCCACTATAAACTAATCCTTATCTACACGCTCACTGACCGGCACGAGGCCCGCCGACGAAAGCCAACCCACCATCATGCCAGTGAATGTGAGAAGAATTCAAGAACTTTACAGCTGCACATTTTACATATGGACAGACGGAATCTACGCGACCCGCGGGCCTTCTTGTGCCTCTCTCGCACGGGCCGCACGGGGAATTTATAATCGGAAGCATCGCTCAGGTAAGGGGGAGAGAGCCGAGGGAGAGACTGGTGGGAGGGAGGGGTAAGTGCGGGAAGAACGGGAGGGAGCAAAGGAGAGCTACCGTACTCAAGATACCTGGACACAGACTCGTGACACAGTTTGATTGTCGGCGGGACCTTCCTGCCGCCCGTCCTTGTTTAACAACTATTGTCACAACGACAATAGGTTACCGAGTCCACCAGCGTGGCACTCGCATACCGCCGATGACCAAGGGGAGCTTAGCAAAGCTCGAGACTCTGAGCCAATGAGCCAGACCGTACACCCGTGCCTGATACCTTGGGGTGTGGACTGGACTTTGTCACAGCGGGATCAACGGTTGGGAATGCACATCCATGATGATGAAGCTGAGCCACAGCACGATGGTGGACAAGCAGAGGGCGATGCTCGTGACGTCGATGTAGTTCCACCCGCTCTTCAGGTACCCCTTCAAGCTCCCCGTCTCCCGGAATATTGCCATCGCCTCCCTGTGCGCCTCCCCACCTCGCACCACCGCCTTCTCACGGGAAGCCCTCCGCTGCCCCAACTGCACCGCTGTGGGTTGCTTGGCGACTTTCGGCCTATCACAACGGGTCTCCAAATTGCCAAACCACACACACACTGAACGGCATGAGATCGGCCAACAAAAGCCAGCCCATCATCATCCCAGTGGATGTGAAAAGCAAATCAAGAGCAGGGCGGGGCCGTGACAAGATACCACAAACTCATACATATTCCCAACCCAGATGCAAGGCAGCATGGAAGGATGATACGATGTGACCGATCATCGCCCAACAATTGTTGGTCTCTGGGTAACGGAGTAAGCGGACCCTGCTGGCATGCCCCCAGTGGCTCCCGGTCGATGGATGGGACCTGTTGGTCCATGGTTATGTCATGAATGCAGTCACACCACACAGCATGGACACCCCATGTCAAAAAAAGGAAACATGCGGGCACCTAAGTGCTCCCCACAAAATTCAAGGGAGAACACAGAAGTTGTACATCACCACCTTCTGCCTCTCCTCGCAGCATAAACCACACACACACACACACACAACAGTGCGCACTGTCTACAACGGGTCTCCAGATTGCCCAAACCACACACAACAGTGCCTGTCTATCACAGGTCTCCAGATTGCCAAACCACACAACAGTAAGCACTGTCTATCTGTGGGTCTCCAGATTGCCAAACCACACACAATATTGCTCACTGCCTATCTGCGAGGTCTCAGATTGCCAAAGCACACACACCAGTGCTGCTGCCTATCTGGCAGGTCTCCCAGATTGCCCGGCTTACACACCAGTGCTCACTGTCTGTCTAGCGGGTCAGATTGCCTAACCACACACAACAGTGCTTACTGTCTCTGCAGGTCTCAGATTGCCAAACCACACACTAGTGCTCACTGTCTATCAGCTCTTTGACGTAACGGAGATTCTCAGAGTGCCCAAACCACACCCACAACAGTGTACTGTCTATCACAACGGGTCTCCAGATTGCCAAACCACATACAACAGTGCTCACTGTCTATCACAACGGGTCTCCAGATTGCCAAACTACACACACCAGTGCTCACTGTCTATCAGCTACTGGCGTAACGGGTTTTCCACACCCTTCCGCCGCGCACGATGGGATTCACTTATTGGCCAATCGCAATAGAGATTCATGCTGCTCGGCCAATCCGGTGGTGCGATCCCTCCTGGGCACCCAAGCCGCCATGCCACCAGATTTGCGGTGCAGCGGAAAGTGGCCTCCGATGATATACATATGGCATGTGTGTCGAGCCACTGGCGAGAGGCAAGAGAGGCAAGAGAGGCCACCCTTTTGGGGGATGAGACTGCCGAGAGGGCATGGAGGGCCTTTTAATTGGGGGCGAGGGCGGGGGGCGCGGGGGCAAAGGGTCCACCGGGATTCGCTGCAAGCGGTGATGATCACTAAAAGTGTGAATATTCCCTGCAAGGCACATTCCGCAAGCAGCCGGTTCTCTTACGACACAGTCACACCTCCTCACAGAGCCGCAGAGGGGACTGCTGCGTCACACACTCCCCAGATGACCTCCTCACAGAGCCGCAGAGCTTGCAATTAACGACCGCACTCGCACATGGCCATGAAAGGGGGTAGCTCTCAAATAAAATCCAGTATTTGACATGACAAATGCATCGCTGGTGCACAGCTCGCCGCCGCCAGATCGTTGCTCGCGGTGTCAGATCGCTGTTTGAAGCTTCGTGTGATGAATGCTTCGCTGGCGCACCGCTCGCCGGCCGTGTCAGATCGATGCTTGAAGCTTCGTGTGATGAATGCGGGGCCGTTCCCGAGGCGAGGGCGGCGCAGGTGAAGCTTCGTGTGATGAATGCGGGGCCGTGCCCGAGGCGAGGGCGGCGCAGGTGAAGCTTCGTCTGATGAATGCAGGGCCGTGCCCGAGGCGAGGGCGGCGCAGGTGAAGCTTCGTGTAATGAATGCAGGGCCGCGCCCGAGGCGAGGGCGGCGCAGGTGAAGCTTCGTGCGATGAATGCGGGGCCGTTCCCGAGGCGAGGGCGGCGCAGGTGAAGCTT
>LGRX02005719.1:0-28242 GCA_001247695.2 Cymbomonas tetramitiformis
CCTCTAGAATGTGAGTGTAGATCTCCTCGATGCTCACCTTCGCCAACTCAGTGTCCATGCGAAGTGGGGTAATTACCTCCTTGTATAATTCGGCGTCCAGTGCCGCCAGAACCCTACAGATCTGCAACCCTTGGGAAAGCTTTCCATAGGCATGTCATCCCTGTGCCCACCCTATGCCCGCCCTTGGGAACGCTCGGGAAAATCAGGAAATATTTTCCAAAGGCTTGGAAAGTTTTCCATAGGGTATTTCCATAGGGATACCCCCTTTTGGAGTTTCCATAGGGTTTCTATAGGGCTGTATGCCTATAGAAAAGGACGTTCCATAGGCATGGAATGCCGTATAATCACCCTATGGAAAGGTAAACATTTCCATAGGATGACTATATGCATAACCGGGACTATGGAAAACCCTATGGAAAATGTAAACCCTTCCATAGGGCGGCTATAGGCATAGGGGACCGATGGAAAGCCCTATGGAAAATATAACTTTCCCATACGCTTTCCATAGGCATGTCCAAGGGCGGGCGTAGGGCGGGCGTACGGATAGCGCACCTATGGAAAATTAGCGTATACTATGAGTTTTCCACAAGGTTTTCCATACGGCGGGCATAAGGATAGTACACCTATGGAAATGTACAATTCGCCCTGCGTATTCTCGGGAATAAAGTCGTAATTCCATAGGGCCTTCCATAGGGATGCCATAGGTATGGTAGGCCTATGGAAACGTATAATTCACTCTGCGTATTCTCGGGAATATCAACGTAATTCCATAGGGCTTTCCATAGGGCCCCCATAGGGATAGTATACCTATGGAAATATACAATTCATTCTGCGTATTCTCGGTCAATAAAGACGTAATTCCAAAGGGTTTCCATAGGGTTAGCTATAGGGATAACACAGGGTGAGCATGCCGTAGGTATACTCCTGATACAGGTGGCAAATTCTATACCTATAGTATCCATATGGAATACGTTTCCACACGTATACCGTACGTATGGAATTAACGTTCCATAGGTATAACCAGCCTATGGAATGAGCTTTCCCAGGGGTGAGCCACCCAGTGGAAAAGTCTTCCGTAGGTATATCATCCGTATGGAAACATGTTTCCCAAGGGATACCGTACCTGTGAAAGGGTTTCCATAGGTATAACCATTCAGGTTTCATAGGGTGAGCATAGGGTGATGATTCATGATATATCCAGGCTTTCCATAGGGCTTTTACTACATATATACATATTAATATACAGAATAATTCCATCTATGAAATGAACAAGTTATTCGTCATGTAAGTCGCCCACAAAATCTACATGCCTATCTAGTATGAGCATCATCTTGTCTTTATCATATCTCCATGGTGGATCATTGAAACCGAGTTTGTGCTCGCCGAGATAATGTACCAACTTATTTGCATCGGGTCGTCCAGCTGGAATTCTCTTGGTCGTGATGAACCGGTCAAAGTTCCATGGAATGGGTACAATGCACACCAAGCACTCAATCGCAAATGCTTGGATGAAAACCTCGGAAAGGTCCCATGGCAAGTCCGACCTCAACATCATATTGTTCGCCACGGTATCTTGAAATGCTGCCTTCAATGGAAACCATCTTACTTTGAGGAAAACCAATTGTTTCCTGCCAATCGGGATGCTATAAATTTTCAGAAGCTCGCCGTACCTGCAACACATACTTTCCAAAGGGTGAGCATAAGGTGGGCACAGGGTGGACATAGGGCGGCTATAGGGCGGACACAGAGTGGGAAAGCTTAACTCGTAATCATAGGGAGGGTGTAGGGTGGTCGTAGGGTGGGCACAGGGTGAGCATACGCATGATCTATGATATATGTTACGGTATAGGGATGTTGTAGGGCGAACACAGGGTAGGCATAGGGCCAATATAGGGCGAACATAGGGTGGGCATCGGATGAACGACCTGTCTTCATGGGCATTCAATCCATTTACTGGGGTATCAAAGATTGCCTTTATGTATCGTTGACAGGTGGTGAGGTGGCGGTCGGCGGATCGCGTACGAAAAGTGTCTCGTCCGACTTTCACGTGCCGACTCTTCATCACACCGTCCATGTAGACATAACAACGCTCCTTGGTACTCAAAGGACGACATTCCCTCGTCAACCGGTTCAACCGCCATGTCTCCAGATCTTGGATGACGGGTCGTGGCATGATCCGCCGTTCTCTCAAACTCAATCGCTTCCATTCAGCGAGTTTGGTGTCAAAGTCGTTTTGCAGGAGCTGGGCCCATGGGAAATTCGTGCGCATATACTTCCGTATACCTTTTATGTCACCTGTGGGTGATCAATGGGTGGGCATAAGATGGTTACGAATTTCAAAGGGTGGGCATAGGGTAGGCATAGGGTGAGCACAGGGATGGAATATTTCTTTTCAGCTCCAAGGGTGGGCATAGGGCGGGCATATGGCGGGAAAGATTTCCATTGGGTGGGCATAGGGCGGACATCTACTGCAAAGGCATCTAAGGCACTGCGTACCTTCATCCAAGGTTATCGGTGTTTGCTTGCCAATCACCTCCACTCGTCGCTTTTGTGGCCCAGTGTATGGTGCAGCCTTCTCATTAGATATTGAAGCATATATGCCACGGATTAGCATCAGCTGTTTTTCTAGCATCTGACCTGCGACATACATAACACATAAACAAACGTACAGTGCAGCCAGACGTTTCCATACCTATGTTCCCCCTATGGAAGGAGCTTTCCATAGGCACGGTATACGTACGGAACCGATACATAGTAAAGGCATAGGGTAAACATAGGGTGGGCATAAGGTGGGCATAGGGCGGTAAACTTTGAGATTCCCATTCCCTATGGTGATCACAGGGATAGCATAGGGCGGACGTAGGGTGAACATAGGGTGAGCCTAGGTATACATACCGTTCATGATGCTGGCTACTGGCTGCGATCGAGTTTTGACTGACTCCTTGCATTTCCCATAGAATGACTCCCACGGAAATAACCATGTTCCATGCGCAGGTCCTGTCAGTTCGATATGCCGAGGCAAATGTCGCAAAATATGCGTAGTTATATTCCAATCTTCAGGTGAAAACTCCTTCTCCCATCGGTCCATTAGAGCTTCAACCCGTTTATGCAGACGGTCCTCGGAGATGATGTGGTTTGAGACTATCTCACGCACCACTACGACGAACTCCCCAACAAAGGACGAGAATTTCGGATGAGGCAAATCTCCCAATGCGTCTGGCCAAGCTGCGATTGCGCTCATGAAGCCGCAAGTTATGAAGACAATCCCCACGGCGGCCTTCAGTTTTCTTGGCTCTCTTGTGCTCGCGCTGAACTCCATGCCCTTAGTTACCACGTTGCCCCAATTCCGATCGACTTTTGATTTCTTGTACCACTTAATCGCAATAGAACGAATGTCCTCATCCAGACCCCATGGTACAGCGAGTTCTGCAAAAACAGAAAAGAACAGCAGTCACTGTCATGCATTATTTGACAATCGCCAAGTTCCAAGGGTGGGTATAGGGTGGCTATAGGTCGGATGCAGGGTGGGCATAGGGATGGAATATTTCTCTGCAGTTCCAAGGGTGAGTATAGGGTGGGCATATGGTGGGCACAGGGTGAGCACAGGGTGAGCACAGGGATGGAATGCGTTTCCCCAGTTCCAAGGGTGGGTATAGGGAGGGCATAGGGCGAGCACAGGGATGGAATGAAATCCCGAGATTGTTACATACCAGCAAAATGTTCTTCCAAGGTTTTCTCCACCTCGTTCTCGTCCACAGGTTCAGGTAGCCACTCCGGGTGCACATGGTGATTTTCAACATATCTAAGGCATTTAATATTCCAGTTGCACTGAAAATAGCACATGTCATCCTATATTCCAAGTTATGAAGTTCGTGCATGATATCCGGGAAGTAGTCCTTTGTCACGGAAAAGTGCGGCAACAAAGAAAGTGCACACGGCCCTTTGATGCCCGTTCTACTATAAATCTCTCGATGCTGAGCAGCAGTGTACAACCCAGAATCTGCGCAACTTGCATTTCTGGCCTGCAGCAATCGTACGTCATCTTCGGTGCGGAGAGGTGCAGAACCTGTGAGGACAGTTGTCACATTCGTCATCGCATTCGTTTTCATAGGGTGGGCATAGGGCGATCACAGGGCTAGCATAGGGCGGCCATAGGGCGAGCATAGGGTGGGAAACCTGAATTGGTTATCTCAGGTACGGTATAGGGATGCTATAGCGGTGTCACAGGGCGGGCATAGGGTGGGCATAGGGTGGGAATAAGCTGGACTACCTTTGAAAATTGTTTTATTCAAACAGCTTGTTCCCCAGGTCTCGCCGGTAATGTTGCAGAACATGCAGGCTTTAGAAGCGGAATTTCCTCCCACTCGATTGGCAATTTCCGTTATGCCCCCCGTGCCATAGTCAGCAACAACACACGTGAGCATGCATCGTAACTGGAAGATTTCCTTTTTTCTTGAATCAAACGCTCGGACACCAACATTCCACATGTCGAGCAACTCGTCCACCAAGAACTTGTAGTAAATCTGAGCATTACTCGGTTTATCCTCGATTATTCCGTATACCAATAGAAACTCGTACTTGGCTCGATACTCAGCAGGCAGATTTAAGATTTGGAACGTTATTGGGGTGATTGAGGACGTGACCGCCGTGGAATCGTTATGAGGATTCACTCCATCGGCACACATGAATAAGGAGATGTTCCGTGGCTCCGTAAAGAAGCCCGGCTGCTCGACATACACCTTATTTCTCCAGAAGGTCGACTCTGCGATTGAAACCGAGCAACGAAACTTATCATTTAAGGTGAGGAACACAATTACACTTTCTGGAATAATAAATGGATTTTGGGCATAGGATAAGCATAGGGTGGTCATAGGGTGGGCATAGAGCGAACATAGGGCGGGCATAGGGTCAACATAGGATGCAAGGCAATTGTGAATTGGGCATAGGGTGAGCATAGGGTGGACATAGTGTGATCATAGGGATGTTATAGCGTGGACATAGGGTGATCATAGGGATGTTATAGGGTGGGCATAGGGTGAGCATGTGGGAGGGATACACTTACGATGAAACGTAGTCACAACCGGCAGATCGTCGTTCTCCGCGGGTGTAGTTATCTTCCATGATACCAAGAGCTCGGCCATCTCTGGTATCAAATATAGCATCGGCAGGAGTTCGTCCAAGCGCCAAAACCTAAATACCTTGTACGGCTTTCCCGGAATAAGCCGTCTGTTACGTCGAGAGCTGGAGTGATACCGAAGTTTGTGGCAATGGAGGCACTGGGTAAGGTCGTCATGCCAGCCCGGAGTGAAGATCATGCATTCATTCCTGCAAACGTCGGCGGTATGGTACGGTAGGGCAAAATCCTTCCACATAAACAAAGCTTGTTTGAAGGAGGTCGGGAAACCATTTCGTCTCTGATTGCCGATGATGTCAATGTTGCCAATCACCGTTTGCCGCATGAGATTGAAGATTTGATCAAACATGGATTGGGTAGCATTGTGCTCGGATTTCGTTTCCAGCAGATCAATGACAAGACGATGCATTGTTGAAACCTTCTCGGCATAGACGTGATCAACGACCTGTGAAATCAAGAGAGGCATCCCCAACTTTACAGGAACTGCAAAATAAAAAAAAGGCATTTCCCTCCGCATGTCCACCCTATGGCCTATGCCCGTCCTATGCCCACCCTATGCAAACCCTATGGAAACATCCAATGCTTTCCATAGGCATGCCCACCCAGTGAACCACCTATACCCGCCCTTGGGAATGCTCAGGCCCACCCTATGGAAACATTCCATGTGTACCAGCGCATATCGATAACTTATACATCTTTATTTCTTTATTTTTCTTTCTTTTCTTTTTATCTTCTTTCTTTTCTTTTTATCTTATTTACTGTTTTTGGTGCTTCACATAGGCTTCTAGCCTTATATTCCACTGTTTTTACTTCATGACAAACACTGGCTATACAGCCTAGTATTACAATCACTTTTCTGATGTATGTATGGTCTCGAACCTCCTACATCACATCCTTATGTATAGTCTTGGCGCCATGCCTAATCCTAACATGTAAGACTTCCTTAATTCATTTCTCTTGATCAACACTAACTGAGGTCCACTTTTCCAAGCTTCCCTTTCAACATGTTGCTCTCTAACAATCACTAGCAGGATTCCTGTATTGACATCTGCCATCGACCAATCATGTGCACATATATGCCTGATTCTGGTACTCCTCCACCAATCATCAGGCAGATCACGATATTGCCATTGCAGATCTTTCTGGAATCCACCAGATCCTCAATATAATTATTGTCATTGCAGATCTTCTCCTGAAATCTGCCTTGCCATCAATTATTTCTTCATACAGCTGTGACCGGCATGCAACAAGGCCCTTGCAGCATGCAACCACCCGTCACCAGCATGCAACCTGGCATATGTAGCATGCAACCTGGTCTCTGTTGCATGCAACCTGGCCTCTGTGGCATGCAACCAGACATCTGTAGCATGCAACCTGGCCTTTGTAGCATGCAACCTGGCCTCTGTCGCATGCAACCTGGCCCCTGTGGCATGCAACCCGACATCTGTCGCATGCAACCTGGCCTCTGTCGCATGCAACCTGGCCTCTGTCGCATGCAACCCAACATCTGTAGCATGCAACCTGGCCTCTGTCGCATGCAACCTGGCCTCTGTGGCATGCAACCCGACATCTGTAGCATGCAACCTGGCCTCCGTGGCATGCAACCGGGCATCTGTAGCATGCAACCTGACATCTGTAGCATGCAACCTGGCCTCTGTCGCATGCAACCGGGCCTCTGTAGCATGCAACCTGACATCTGTAGCATGCAACCTGGCCTCCGTGGCATGCAACCGGGCATCTGTAGCATGCAACCAGACATCTGTAGCATGCAACCTGGCCTCCGTGGCATGCAACCGGGCCTCTGTAGCATGCAACCTGACATCTGTAGCATGCAACCTGGCCTCCGTGGCATGCAGCCAGGCATGCGCAGCATGCAACCAGGCATCTGTATCATGCAACCACTCGTCGGCAGCATGCAACCAGATCTCTGTAGCATGCAACCCCGCTGCTCGTACCTCCCGGTACAACTCCTCCCCCCTCAAGAGCGGCCTATCTCCCGATGCCGCTCCCGGTGTCTTCAGGTATCAAGCTCCCCGAATTGAAGATGGTGGAAGAGATGACGCAGTAACGGAGCTGGTACGGGGTACACGGCGTGAGCATCTCGCGCCCCTGGTTGCTGTGAAGACGATGGTCCAAGCTGAGCAGTCTCGGGGTGCCCTCCGGTGGCCCATTTACATGCGCAAGGTGTCTGCGAGGTACACTCCAGCAATGGCGTTGGTGGAGGTGAGCTAGTCCAGATACATGTCGGCTTACGATATCGCTCTCCATACTTACAGTAGGTGCAAAAAAGAGGCTGTGGCAGTTTACGAACCACTGACCGCAACCGCAGTGCATTCGGGTATCTTCCCTCAGGGTTTTCAAGAAACCAGTGCTTGGGCTTCAAGTACTCGATAGCATCCAGGGTGCATTTCACACTCTTGTCTGCTCCTTCCAGATCAGGAGGACCTCCCGTAGTGCGCGCCTGACTGTACTGGGTGCATGGAGGGCTGGCCCAGATGACATCAAAGAATCCCGGTGGATACTGAGTGGGGTCCCAGTCCTCCATTGATGCGAGATGGTTGGGTTGCCAGCGTGGGTCGTTGTCGAGCGTAACCACCGAGGCAGACGGGAAGCACTTGGCAAACTCCCTTTCCACCGATCCAGTTCCGCTGAACAACACCAAGATTCTCACTGGCCGGGTCTTCCGCTCTTCAAGATCGGTGATCACCACTAGCTCTCCATTCCCCAAGGTTTCCACTCGCTCCCACGGCAGACAGAAGTCTTCCGGTGGAGAATCCACTTCCGGAACGTCACATGGGTGTTCCATTAGCTGGGATAAGGTGACGCCAAGGTGGACGGGCTGTCGCTGTTGACGTTGCCGTCGGTCATGCTCAGTAGACTTCAGCATGTCCGCCTGCATGCCTAATCGTCGTGCCTCGAACTCCTTGAGCTGCTGATTTTCCCCGCCTCTGTCCATCTTGTCTCTGGAGCGCCACTGGTCGTGAGCTGCCGAGTAGCCCGTCCAGCGTACCTTCCATTCCTCCACAGATTTACCCTTGACCATGCGTACACGATACGCCAGGATTTTGTCCACGTGAGCTTCCGCTTGCCCATCTACCATTACCGGGTCAGGTACGGGCAGTTGTGCTCGAGATGCAAACTCATCCTTGCCGGAGATGTACGGCTTCAGGCGGTGCTGCGCAAACACGTCGTGAATGCGCCAGTGCGGCGGTAGGGCCAACCGATATGCCACCGGTGCCCCGCGGTCCGCCTCTGCCAGCTCCGCCTGCAAATCGCTGTAGAAGCACTCCACCACGGTTACAGGTCCATGCCAGCGCTTACCGAGCTTTCGGCACAGCGCACGGTCCATCACCTTTTCCGTCAGATGACGAGCTTCGATCCACACCAGATCCCCCACTGCGTACTTATGCTGCTTGTGGCGCCGGTCGAACTGCTCCCGCTGGCGCTGCTGAGCCAACTCAAGGCGGCCACGCGCGTCTCGCAACTGCGACGAAAACTTCGCAGCCATCTCATGGGCGGTACCCACCCCCCCTTTCCGTCGCGCAGAGCCAGGGAGAGTTGCAGCTTCCAGGAAAAGGTCTAATTGAGACATCGGGGACACCCCGTAGCATAGCTCAAAGGGCGTGAACCCGGTGACATCACTGCGCGAGTCGTTGATAGCGAACTCCACGTTCGTCATGTAGAGGTCCCAGTCATCAGGATTGGCACCCACGAACGAGCGCAACATGTCCTCCACCACCCGGTTGGTGTGCTCCGCCTGTCCGTCTGAACGAGGGTTGTACGGAGTGGTAGAAGCCACCCGTACCCCCATAAGCCTCATTAGCTCACGCCAGAACGAGTCCTGGAACCTGGGGTCACGGTCGCATACACTCTTCATGGGGGCTCCATGCTGCCTCCAGACAACGTCGAAGTAGATGCGGGCCACCGTTTGCGCAGAGCTGTCCCCAAAGTGCATGGGCATAAGGTGCACCATTTTGCTCAGCTTGCATGTGAAGGTGACAAAGGCGTCGTTTCCTTGGGCGGTGAGCGGCAGCCCTGTAACGAAGTCCACGCTCACATCCTGCCAGTTGCGTTGGGGAATAGCGTGCGGATTCAATAATCCATCGGGGTAGGATGCCCGGGGACGAACCTCCTGACATGTAGGGCATGAGGCCACCCATCCTGCCACATCCTCGGAGGCATTCTTCCACCAGAACCTGCGGAGAACTCTCTCCAGTGTCTTCTCCCGGCCAGTGTGGCCTGCAGCGGTGGAGTCGTGGGCATCCTTGAAGACTACTTCTCGCAAAGGGGAGTCCTCGCCGAGAACCAACTGGTACCGTCCTGCGGCTACACGCCATAGCACGTATCCAACGATACGGAAATCCCTCGTGGCATGGTGCGGGGCCGCAAGGATCTCATCCCGCAGCTGCCGAAGAAGGCCGGCACGTGCATACTCATCGTGCAAGGACTCCAGGAATGTAACGTCCGTGGGGAGGCTCGTAGCATCGCGGGTCTCAGCAGCCTTACCCTGTCGCACTATAGGAGGCGCCACTCGGGGATGCCGTACTCTCGGCAACAGCTGTCGGGTAGGGGGAGCATGTACCACTAGCACGGGCCACGGAAGGTCGTGAAGTACACCGTCAGGAGTCTCGAACAGCTGTGTGGGTACTCCTCGTTCGTCATGGGTAGGTATCACTTCCACCAGCCTCATACCAGCCATTCTGAAGAGCCGCCTCCATTGAGGCATGCGGGCCTGGATGTCCGGTAGAAGGAACACTGCCGAGGTATGTGCGGGGTCTCGCCGCCATTCGTCCACATACTTACGCAACACCGCCTCGATGGAGATATGACTGCTGGAGTATGGGGGGTTGCACCAGACGTGCTTTCCCCGCCACTGTTGTTGCAGACAATCAGTCCAGTAGGCGTCCACTTGGCGGTTCCGTCCACCCAGGTCACAACACGCGTCGACGTCGAAGCTGCCGAACTGTCGTTGGAGGCGCTCAAAGACCTCCTTGCGCACCTTCCAGTCTTGCCGATCGGCTGGGGGCTTGGCGGTTCGACTAGACGGCCGAGCTGGCTGCTTAGGCCTTCGGGAATCCGTAGCAGGCCGTGTCGAGGTTTTTGGCGTGACGGAAGGAGTCGTCGTGGCAATGGGTTGTCGCAGCCGAGCACTACGACGCAATACCGGGGTGGTTCCCGGGGTGCTCGTTTCCTGCCGGTGCTTTCCAGATTCGGACAAATCAGCGAAGTAGTCGGTGGGAGCTCGCAGCATTAGTTGTGCTTCAGGCTGCATGCTGCATGTTGCATGCTCAGCTGGGCAGGTTGCATGCGAAGCTGAGCTGGCTGCATGCGAAGCTGAGCTGGTTGCATGCGAAGCTGAGCTGGTTGCATGCTCAGCAAGGCATGCTGCATGCTCAGGCGAGCTGATTGCGTGCTCAGACAAGCGTGTTGCATGCTCAGCGGGGCAGGTTGCATGCGAAGCTGAGCTGGTTGCATGCGAAGCTGAGCTGGCTGCATGCGAAGCTGAGCTGGTTGCATGCGAAGCTGAGCTGGTTGCATACTCAGCAAGGCGTGCTGCATGCTCAGGCGAGCTGGTTGCATGCTCAGGCAAGCGTGTTGCATGCTCAGCTGGGCAGGTTGCATGCAAAGCTGAGCTGGTTGCATGCGAAGCTGAGCTGGTTGCATGCGAAGCTGAGCTGGTTGCATGCTCAGCAAGGCATGCTGCATGCTCAGACGAGCTGGTTGCATGCTCAGGCAAGCGTGTTGCATGCTCAGCTGGGCAGGTTGCATGCAAAGCTGAGCTGGTTGCATGCTCAGTAAGGCATGCTGCATGCCAGGGCGCGCTGCCAGCCTGGAGCAGGCTCACCAGGGCTCGCTCCGCCACCTGAAGCGTCTCCACGCCATCCATCCATGACTCCATGGTGGCCACCCATCCTGGTACAGGGGGTGGCGGGTGGTCTTCAAAGATCTCCTCGACATCCAGCACGGAGAGCGGGTCCTTGGGGAGGTCCGTCTCCTTGTCTACAACACCGGCCTCCTTGAGCCCATCCCGCGGGTCCTTGGTCACGTAGTCAGGTCGGCGGGATAGCGCATCGGGGACCAGAAGGAGGGCTCCCTTGACGTACTCCATTCGTGGGACGCCGACCTCCACCAGGTCCATGTACCACCGTGCCTGCCGTCGGCTAAGCTCTCGTCCCGGGGACATTAGCCACTCCAGGGGGCGATGGTCACCTTGTAACCGGAAGTCGGAGGAGAACAAGTAGTGCCTCCAGGTGACGGTGGTGCAATGGTGCAACGCACAGAGCTCCCGTTCGCCGGTGTGGTAATTCTGCTCCGCTGCAGAAAACTGCCGACTGTCGTAGGCGATCACCCTCATACCGTCTCCCGTATCTTGCATGAGTACGCCTCCCAAAGCAACTCCACTTGCGTCCGTTTGTACCAAAAACGGCGCTGACCCATCCGCGGCTGCCTTCATGTCGGGCAATGCCAATACTGGGGCTGAGGAAAGAGCGGTCTTCAGCTCGTCGAAGGCCCATTGTTGGAGTTCTCCCCACTGCCACGGTACGTCGGTCTTGGTGAGCAAGGTCAAGGGTTGGGCAATCTCCGAGAACCGGTGCACAAACCGGCGGTAGTACCTCGCTAGTCCAAGGAACTGTCTGACGTGGGTTACTGTCTCCAGCTTCGGCCAGTCCTTGATGGAGGACACCTTGTCATGCTGAGGTTGGCATCCTTTGGCGGATAGAGTGTGGCCCAAGAACCGTAGAGACTCCTTCAGCATCTGCGCCTTGGATGCTTTCAGGTATACCCCTTTTTCTCGACAAGTGTCCAAGAACTGACGTACGTGGTCGTAATGTTCTTCCACCGTGCGTGAGAAGACCACCACATCGTCGATAAAAATCCGTACGAAGGGGAGATGACCGAGTGCACGCTGCATTCGCCGCTGATACTGAGATGGAGAGTTCTGCAGGCCCTGGGGCATCACCAACCATTCGTAGGCCCCCATCTGGGTGGTGAACGCGGTCTTCTCCACGTCCTCCTCGGCCATTGGCACTTGCCAGAATCCGTCCACCGCGTCAAAGGAGGAGAAGAACGCTGCCCCTTGCATCTCGTCAAACATCAGTTGGATGTCCGGTAGTGGATACCGGTCCCGCACCGTCTGCTGATTCAATTGTCGGTAATCCACCACCAGACGCAATGTCTTCGGATCACCAGGCTTGGGTACCATCAGACATGGGGCGGCATACGGGCTTGACGACGGCCGGATGTAACCCTTCTTCATGAGCTGCTCGATGCGTTCACGTAACTGGCGTAGCTCTTCAGCGGTCATCTTGTATGGACGCCTACATGGTGGTCCACCCTCCGCGTCCGGCTTGCGATCGATGCGGGCCTTGTCCTCCTCGGTGCGACGCAACTTGGAGGCCTCCGGTAGAGCTGCACACAGGGTATCTAGATACTTCTCAAAGAAGGCGTCAAAGCGCTGCTTCCACGTGCTGCTTACCGGTGCATCTCGAGTATCTTGACGGGGTCCTTCCTTCTCCACGGGGGTGTGAGGTGGCGGTACTTCAGCAGCGGTAGCCGCAAAGGCTGCCTCATGGTCGTTCCCGCGCGCGGCCATCATGAGCCACTGAGGTTGTGACTCTTCATCCCCGGCCAGGCGCCTGGTCTCGGCGTGGATGAGGTGCTGCTTCAGCTGCGGCTGCCGTCAAGAATACCTCATCGATCAGCCCCGCGCCTTGGGCTTTGCCCTGACCCATCCCCGGACTACAGCCCGCGAGCGTCACCCGTTGCTGTCCTCCACCATTTGCTCGCGTGTTGAAGGATACGGAACCGTGACCGGCATAATGCAACGTGACCGGGGAAAGACTGCGAAGCCACTTACCCCCCAACACCACGTCTACTTGGATTCCTAGCGGCAAGACTCGCAGAGCCATTCGCTTCTCGCAGTAGTTTACGCCCGCCGCCGTGTGCGCGGTGAACTTGGTGTACGCCACCTCTCCAGCGGTCTTTACAGATCCATCTGCTAGTGTGACCTTCGTTGGCGTCCCTGAGCGCACTGTCAAGTCACAGGTACGGGCACAATCCGCCGAGATGAAGTTGTCCGAGGCGCCTGAGTCCACCAGCACCTTTACTCGGTGTCCACGAAGGTAGGCATAGAACACCAGGAGTAAGGGTCCTTCCTCGTCCCGCACCGCTGACAGTGTGTGTGCCAAGAGTGTCCCTGTTCGAGTGTTTGCTTTCCAGCGCACCCCCCCATCCAGTTGAACACGCTTACATTTAAGAGCATCTTCAATTGGGTGAGAGCTCAAAGCGGTTGCAGCCTCGTCCACCAAGGCGTTGCACTCGTGTTTTTCGCCACTACCATGTTCAGTGGCACTGACGTACGTGGTGGCGTTGGTCGAGACACTGACGTGAGTGGTATCACTATCAGTTGGGCTGACGTGAGTGGTGTCACTGTTGGTGTCGCTGACGTGAGTGGTGTCGCTGCCGGTGGCACTGACATGCGTTGTGTCGCTGTCGGTGGCGCTAATGTGCGTCGTGTCGCTGTCGGTGGCGCTGACGTGGGTAATGCCACTGTCGGTAGCGCTGACATGTGTAGAGTCGCTATCTGATCCGCTTTTCAGCGGCTGGAACCCACCGGTTGCATGCTGGGCCGAGCGCGTTGCATGCTGGGCCAGGCGCGTTGCCTGCTCAGCGGGGTATGTTGCATGCTTGGCGGAGCCGGTTGCATGCTCAGTGAGGCAGGTTACATGCTGAGATCCACTGGTTGCATGCTGAACCGGGCGTGTTGCATGCCGGGCGAGGCGTGTTGCATGCTCAGCCGGGCAGGTTGCATGCTCAGCGAGGCAGCAGGTTGCATGCTCAGCTGGGCGTGTTGCATGCTCAGCTGGGCAGGTTGCATGCTGAGACCCACTGGTTGCATGTTGCATGCGCAGGCCGGCTGGTTGCATGCTCAGCAAGGCATGCTGCATGCTCAGGCGAGCTGGTTGCATGCTCAGCGAGGCGGGTTGCATGCTCAGCTGGGCGTGTTGCATGCTCAGCTGGGCAGGTTGCATGCTGAGACCCACTGGTTGCATGCGCAGGCCGGCTGGTTGCATGCTCAGCAAGGCATGCTGCATGCTCAGGCGAGCCGGTCGCATGCTCAGCCGGACTGGTTGCATGCTGTGAGGCGCTGGTTGCATGCTGGAATCCACTGGTTGCATGCTGAACCAGGCGTGTTGCATGCTGGTCGGGGCGTGTTGCATGCGGGGACAGGCCCGTTGCATGCTCAGCCGGTCGAGTTGCATGCCGGCGTGGGCTGTTAGGTCCTCCCGCCAGCTGCTGGGTCATGTTCAGCTCCTCCTCGGGCGGACTAGGGCAGGATGCAGCACGTTGGTTGCATGCTGGCGGTATGCTGCCCGATCCACCTGCCAATTGCTGGGTCATACTCAGCTCCTCCTCGAGGTGCTCAGGTTCGCCCGCCGGTTGCTGGGTCGTGCTCAGACCCTCCCAAGCAGCAAGACGCGCAGCCTCCCAAGCCGCAAGACGTGCAGCTTCATTCTTCCTCCATCCGCAAGAACTGTCTCGTCTGGTTTGAGAGGAGCAGGATTGGGAGGTGGGTGTGCTCGTCGAACACGTCCGAACACAGCATGCACAATCGCCTTGCCGCACTGTCTGACCCGCTGGACTGCCGTGGTCCATGTGGAGGCCGTCTTGAGCGCATGGGAGTCAAAGGGGGTGTCCTGCGCTCGTTGTGCCCGCCGACGTCGCCACAAGCGATAGGCTTGCTGTATTGATATCGCCGCCGACGCTTGACGCCGTCGAAGGCGACGGAGCCCAGTCGTCTCCCAAGGTCGGCCTTCTTGTGGTACATTCGTCTTCGGCCCGTATTCTTGCTCCACAGCCCGACGCTGCTCGCGTGGGCTCAACTCTGCCCAGGCCAAGCCCAATGTGCCGCCCATACGACCACGCAAGCGGGCAAGTATAAGCTCGTCCAACTCGTATTTCCGTTGGCGACGGCTGAAGGGTGTAGTCGCGGGACGTCGTGTAGCATGACGACGACTGCGCTCAGCCATCTTGTGTGCCTCTGCCGGGGACTTCTTCTTGAGGGTCATGCGTAGTTGTCGTAGTAGGACACTTTCAGAAGTAGCCCCGGCCGGACTTCTCCAGCTCCACGATGTCAACCGCCTACGCTGATCCGCCAGGGAACTCTGGTACACCTCGGAGGCCCCCGGTGCAGCTAGGTGCAGATCCTTGTAGTCGCTGGGCTGAACTGTTGGTGCCGCGTGATGAGCTCGGATACGTGGGGGAGGTCCATCAACATTACCGCGGTCAATTGGGACACCGTGTTCGGCACAGCAAGTCTCCCAACAAGGATGTGCTGTCGGTGGGGTTATCGGTGGAGTCAATGATCCCCGAGCAGGGGGGGGATCCTCCACTGAGAGGGGTCGTCTGCTCAAAACGGTTGCGCGTCGTGCGCGCTCTCGGCCACTGAAGGCAATCCGTGATGAACGGGGCCTCGGGCTGACGGTGGAGGGGGGCCGTGCGGCCACACCATGGGACGAATCTGATGAAGCCTCTGTGCTCACTGGGGCATGCAGCGCTCGCAGTGAGACGGGCTTTGTCGGGGTACAGGCGGTGGCCTCGTCACGTGACGTCCGCGAGGGCCATGAAGGACGGGCTGCCACATTGGTATAGGGCTGCCTCTGTCCACGGGGTCGATGGAGATTTACTCCTCTTGCCCGGGAGCCCCTGTCGGCTCCCCACTCCGAAAAGCTGGATCCTCGGTGCTTGTGATGTCACACAGGGCACACAGATCCCCATAGAGGTCCACGTCAACATCCGCCAGAGCGAGGACCTCCTCCATCATTTCAAGCTCTTCGGGGTTGAGGGAATCCTCCTCGACTTTCTCCTCAATGACCTCCACGCAAGCCGCCACTTGCCCTGGCCTTCTTCGCGCCAACCGTGCCGGGGCGTTGGCCTTCCAGATTGCCAACTTCTTTTCGTCTGTGCAATTGGCCACCAAATGCTCGAGACTGCCACATGCAAAACAGGGCCGCTCCCTCACCGCAGGTGCCGGTCGGGATCCTTGGGTCGCCGCCGTGCTGACGGTCACCGGGGCCGCTGTTGCCGAGTCGCCCCCGGCAGTCCCCGGCTCCCACGTGAGTGCCGCCAACGCAGGCCTCCTCGGGGGCCACCTAGACCGACCAGACGGGGTGCTGCGTGGTGGAACTTGCCGTTGTCGGTGTCCCATCTCCAACGCCACCTTACGGGCGATGGTGTCGTGGAGAACCGCGTCCTCCATCACCTTAGCCGTCTCAATTTCCGTGGCCACGGAACGAACCTTCAAGATGCTTGCAAGCGGAGGTGTCGGACCGTCCGAGTCGACGTTGTTCATCTTCCCACTGCTCCGGGTGGCTGGTGTCCAGCCCCAGGTCCGCCAGCTTGGAACCCACTTGAACGCTGTGACGTAGTCCACCCCAAAAGAGCTCGAGAAGTTCCAGTTTGGTAACCTTGCCGCAACCCCGTACTACGTCCGCCACAAAGTTGACGGTCGCGGTTCGGGTGGTGATGCGGGTGTAGAAGGCACCGGTCTTCTCCTCTGATCGCTGCCTCGTTGAGAGTAGCTCCGACTTCAACCGCTTCAGGGCGTCCGTGGTGATGTCCACCGACAAGGCAAGGTCGCCCATGAACCGTGGCACCGTTGCGTACCTCGCCTTCCACGCCTCTCCTTCGCTGCCTCCTAGCCAATCATGGCAAAGTCAGCAGTGATAAAAGCAATAATAATAATAAAACATTTACGCTAGCAAAGGGGACAAAGTCTTGAGAGTGCGGTAACCCTGCAAAGCAGGCTAGTGAAAACACCAGGGGCTACTCCCTTTGCTATAGCGCGCCCACAAAGGGGCTCAGCCCACTTTTCAGCAGGGTGACATCTAGAGAAAAAGCTAAGTGCTAGGCAATAAAAAACTCTAGAAGATGGAGAAGCAGCCATGGCCGGGTGAGTGGAGGGGTGGCTGAATCTGAGCGGTGGGGAGGGAAGTCGAAGAATTAAGGGGGTTTTGGAGACGTTGAGGAAGGGGCCAGGGTGGGCGGGGGAGAGGGGGGTGGAGGGGAGGGGAGGGGGGGGACGGCCCCTCCCCTTGGGGACACGAAAACATCTTTTATTGCAAAATTTTTGAGAATTATTGCAGGAGGGTTTGAAGAAAGTCGTTTGACTGTTGCACAGCTTCTGTTTCTGTCATGGCTTCACTGCATGAGATGTCAACTGTATGCGGGTCAGTGTTTAAGGTGGTGGTGGTGTTTAACAGAAACACGTCTCGCCTATTTTTGGTGTGTTGCCTACAAATTCTTGAAAGTTTTTTAAGGAGAGGTTTAATCTTGCCACGGGGAACACCTATCGTGTTGAGGACAGTACTAAAAAGAGGAGGAAGGTATCCCATGAGTGTAAGAACTTTGGGCCATTTCACGGTGCTTATGAAGGGCTTGGAATTTGCATTTGTGATTGTCGTGTCGTGGTGACCACCATAATAAGGCTCAATATCACTCTGATGATAAGGAGGGTCTTGAGTGGGCCATGGGCAAAGCGAAGAGGGAAGTACTTTGTCGCTTTCGTTCAGAACTTCATTCCAAATATCAGGGCTGACTCCTGTATATTCTAGCCTCTTCTTCGTGACTCTGGACTTGGGTAGGACGTTAAGGAACCATCTGGCAATCTTTTTCTGTGTAGGCCTCCAGTCAAAGGCTGGTTGAGTATCACTGGATGCACTGTCTATAGCTATGATAACAACATCCGAAAAGTCATCCTTATAGCATTCACCACCTGGAAGAACGTAGGGGTCATCACCCGTCCAATAGCCATGTGGGATAAATGGAATAGTGTTATGCGGGAATCTGAAAACAAGTTTAAAACCTTTATCGAACCATCTTTTTTGGTTTTTGGGAGACAGCGGAAGAATCCATGTTCCTGAAAATCCGGGGACGGTGTTGGCCGCTTTATATCCCATTTCCAAGGTAGTCATAACCGCCGAAGATTTGCCCTTTTCTTTCCCATCAAAGGGGGGATTTCCATAAACGATTCTGCCGATGCCCGTTATCGGATCCACGTAGGCATCCCAAGCGAGACCATCAAAGCCAATTTTGCCATGATGGCAGAAGGGCCTGAGGGCTTTTTTCATTCTTGTGGTGGGTATGCATCTTCTCGAATGAATTCTAGGGTGGGCATTTAGTGGGTTTGAGGAAAGTTCACAGCCGTTTTTGTCAAGGTTCCTGTCATCCACCAAAATATCTAAGAGGCTTCTTCTGATTGCGTAGCAGTTTTTAGGATCCCCCGATTCAAACTTACATGCATTGAGTGCTTCATGAATATCGTGTGCCCTATTCGAGTACTCCGCAAGTGAGCATGGGACTGCTTTGTTGGAAAGGCGGTGCCAGGCCAAAAGTTTCCAAAACTCTTTCTTTTGGACATATTGGAGTTCGGGATATTTAATTGTCCCCGTGACATGGTCCACTTCGGGTTTAGCGGACACAGCAATGGTATTCTTTTTTGAACTTGATGGTCGGTACATGCTAGCTTCCGGGAGAGCGTGTAAGTATAATTCCTCATTCATTTCCTGTCTTAGGTCAGCAAGTGGAAAAAGCTTCGATGGCTGTGTTTTGATGTATGTGGTACCTTTTCCAGGGTTTAGTAGTTTGGGCTTTCCTGAGGTTTCTTCAGCAATGATTTTCCTTAGTTCGCCATCTTGGGTTGTTCTAAGACTATGCAGACTATTATTATGTCCTGAGCATTCAAGTTGGATGTGTTCGAAGGTGCATTTTGTATTCTGTTGGCAGTAGGGGCAGTTTTCAGTCCCGATTTTCCCCAGTTTGAATAAACGTGCTGGAGAGGCATGGAGACCCAGGAGTTCTCTGCTTCTAGAAGCAGTGAAAGCTTTAGGTGTAATTTTGGAAATATCTTTAGTGGGGGTGGTGTTATTCTCGTCGAGCATCCTCAAGTACTTCCCTTGAGACTGTAGAGTTCTCCAATTATGGTAGTGTGAGAGACGTTGAATTCTTCTAATGTGACTGCGGATATCACCTAAAATAGGGACCTCAAAAAAGAATAACGAGAATGGCAATTCCTCGGCAGGGTCGTAGCGGGAGATGTCCAAACAACCCCCTCTGAATGAGGCTCTTTTGGCAGTACGGTCCACTCTGTCATGGACTTTGTCATTATTGTGACCCCTGATCCATTTAAGGATAATTTTACTGTGATCTCCTTCACTGTAGAAGCCAAGTTCTTCTAACAGTAGGCGAACAGCCTGCACATCTCTGCGGTTAGCTTCACGTAATTTGTCCCGGGCACTCATGGATCTGCCGTCCTTTGTTACAGCAGATATTGCGGCCATGAGTCAATGGCATGTACCATTGGAGTCATGGATTTGAGGAGATTCTCTTTTTGTTCTGTGAGTAAGAATCGCAGTCCCGAAATTTCAGCAGATGTACTACTAGGGTTTTGGATATCTTCCTTGATAAGAAGCCCCGGTGCGGCGAAAGTTCTTGAGGGGGGGATATTCATCTTCCGAACAAGTGGCATTCCGTCGTCAAAGTTTTTTTATGGCATATGCTGCACCACTGCATGCTGATTTTTTACCGGCGAATAGGGAACCATCGCTTGCCATATCATAATCCTCCATTTGTTTGCTCTTTTCGGCGAAGGGGGTAGATTCTTCTTCTGAGTCGCTAGGGCAGCTGTATTCACTTTCTTCTTCCGCAGTTTTGTTTTTCATTCTGGCAATAATGGTCTCATATTGTCTGTCTGAGATGTAATCATAGTGTGAGTTAACATCACTGACTTTAGCAAGAACAGAAGAGGGCGGGTCCATATGGTCATTATATTCGAAAACGGAACCTGCTGGAATTAGGATGCAACCGTCATCGGTGATGCTATATTCAAAGTCGTATTGAAAACTGTTGGTTCCTTCGATTCTGACAAAGACATTAGGGTTTTTGGCATTGTTACTGTAGTCTGTGTATTGTATTGACATGGCCTCTAAGTCAATATTGGTAATGTGAATAAGAGAGATGGAATCTCGGTCACCATTTCCTTTCCAATGAAACTCGCCCGTGTCCGGGGGTACTATGTTGTCTCTATATTGTTTCTTGACATATCTGGCCTGTGGGTCCAAACCTACAGGGTTTTGAAGCATTTCCTTTTCGATTTCGGTTAGCCATCCAGGGGGTCTATTACCGTTCAGCCTGAAAAAGCCTTTGCTTTCTTGCCAGTTTTTAACATTCCACCGCAGGGAGTCAGAAAGGAACCTGTGTGCTTGAGGTTATATTTTTGAATTGCGGAGGTAACATTCCTCGACATGTAGAGTTGTCTGGGAAGGGTGGTGATTAATGTGGTTTCACCCACTTCATTTTCAGGGTAATTTTTAGAGTCGATAGCGTATCCAAGTTTTGCCATAATGTGACCTGTACGCCTGAACCAGTTAAAGCGTTTGTCTTTTGTGTGACTATAGGTTGCATAGTGTGATAAGGGGAAGCCCGAGATGGCATTTTTACTCATTTCGTTGTTCATGTTTTGAATTATTATTTTAAGCCATAAATTGCTGTTTCTACGGTATAGTGAGATAAGGTGAGGGTCAGTGATACGGTCCGTGTGGTTGCGTTGCCAATATTCGTGCTCATCTGCAGAACACAGGGTGTTCATGGTTTCAGTAATACACGACGCGGTTACAATATCGAAGACACTATCAATACCGTACCCGCCCTGGCAGACTGCTGTCCAGATTATTTGGTGGTTAGTGTCAACTGGACAGCCCAGGTATTTGATTATAAACGAAGCTATCATTTTGTGTAATTCAATTGCAACATTCTTTGAGGAGTTGGCAATTGCTGAGGTAACTTTAAGGGGGTACGCCATCCTCGGAACTACAACCGCATTTATAACATATCTTAGCTGGTGTAGAGTCATGTGTTGCAGTTGGATGGATGTGAGAGTGGATTTAAGTCTGTCGATAAGGATTTCCGCCTGTTTGTCCCATTCCCCATTTAGTGCAAACCATACTCCGAGGTATCTGTTTACCTCTTTGCTGTTAGAGAAATCGAGAAATTCTGGTGACTCAGGGGGTATCCATTTCGCATCAATGGAAGGACTCGAGTCATTGGTATTGGGCTCCCAGGTGACCCCCAGAGATGAGTAAATCATCACACAGGTCATATCGTGTTACTATTTTGCCCTGGGGTTTGATGCGCTTTCTGTAAGAGTATTTGGATTTCTTAACATTGATGGGAATGCCGATGAAGCTCATAAATTCATTAACTATACCTAGCATGTCTTGAACTTCGTCTTTAGTTTTCCCCACGAGCATGATGTCATCACAGAAGAACCGTGCAAAGATATTTAAAGGGGTGTCCTTTTCTAATAAGTTTTGAGAGGGAGGAATAACATTATTTCCTGGTTTGTCTGGTCTATGGCGCTCCGAGTTGAGTTCGTATCCATATGTGGTTCCTGTCGGGTTTGCACCGTTTGCTCGTTTTGCTAACCAAATTGCCAGGATATCCATAATGGCTACAAACCTTAGTGGGCTCAAAACTTCTCCCTGAGGAACTCCACATTCGAGGGACCATTCATCTGTGAGGCCTTCCTCAGTAAGCACAATTCTAGAGGCATCATTGGTGATGTCTGAGATGATGTTAATTATTTGTGATGGGAGTCCTAACTTTCTGAGCGCTAAATTGCTCATCCAGAATTCAGCTCTGTCAAATGCTTGTTTGAGGTCCAGGTAAACTACGTAGAGGTCTTTCTCGTACACTAGTGAAAAAGGGAACATGTTATTGACATGTCAAAAATTAAATTTATTTGAAAACCATATTAACGTATGTTAAAATCAGCTTAATATGCTATTAACTTTCACATCGCATTCATGCACTAAAATGGGGAAAATATGTGAATAACATGGTGAAAACATGTTACCGAAAAAATGTGCACATGTGAAGGAAATGTGAAGGAAATGTGAAGGAAATGTGAATCGTACCCCGTTAAGAGTATGTGAGCCGCCCCACATTTTAACGAATTCGCTGAATAATTTCAGCTTCGAACCCAAAGTGGCCGGATTTGTGCGTATGATATTCGCGGCTGTCCGGACTGATGAGCTCGGGTGGTGCGTAAAGCTTCACCATGAATAGATACGTATTGCGAAAGTCATATACACCCACGCGTATTGTCGGGAACCCTAACATTTTAACGAATTCGCTGAATAATTTCAGCTTCGAACCCAAAGTGGCCGGATTTGTGCGTATGATATTCGCGGCTGTCCGGACTGATGAGCTCGGGTGGTGCGTAAAGTTTCACCATGAATAGATACGTATTGCGAAAGCCATATACACCCACGCGTATTGTCGGGAACCCTAACATTTTAACGAATTCGCTGAATAATTTCAGCTTCGAACCCAAAGTGACCGGATTTGTGCGTATGATATTCGCGGCTGTCCGGACTGATATTCAGGCCAGGCTGAATTTCAGCTCATATATAGCCTCACATATAGGCTGAATTTCAGCTCATATATAGGCACATATATAGGCTGCATTTCAGGTCATATATAGCCTCATATATAGGCTGAATTTCAACTCATATATAAGCTGAATTTCAGCTCATATATAGGCTGAATTTCAACTCATATATAAGCTGAATTTCAGCTCATATATAGGCTGAATTTCAGGTGATATATAGGCTGAATTTCAGGTGATATATAGGCTGCATTTCAGCTCATATATAGGCTGAATTTCAGCTCATATATATGCTGAATTTCAGCTCATATATAGGCTGAATTTCAGCTCATATATAGGCTGAATTTCAGCTCATATATAGGCTGAATTGCAGGTGATATATAGGCTGAATTTCAGGTGATATATAGGCTGAATTTCAGCTCGTATATAGCCTCATATATAGGCTGAATTTCAGCTCATATCTAGGCACATATATAGGCTGCATTTCAGCTCATATATAGCCTCATATATAGGCTGAATTTCAGCTCATATTTAGGCTGAATTTCAGCTCATATATAGGCTGAATTGCAGGTGACATATAGGCTGAATTTCAGCTCATATATAGCCTCATATATAGGCTGAATTTCAGCTCATATCTAGGCACATATATAGGCTGCATTTCAGCTCATATATAGCCTCATATATAGGCTGAATTTCAACTCATATATAAGCTGAATTTCAGCTCATATATAGGCTGAATTTCAGGTGATATATAGGCTGAATTTCAGCTCATATATAGCCTCATATATAGGCTGAATTTCAGCTCATATATAGGCTGAATTGCAGGTGATAAATGCTGTGAATCCTCTCGGTAAATCATTAGTCACTGAAAATGTTTGCTACAAATTTCAGCATACATTAACATTATTGGTTTCCCTTCCTTTCCATATGATTCTCACACCTTTGTAATATTTATGTTTTTGATATGCCCTTCATATATTCTTCACACATTTTTAATGCATTCTTCACACAATATTACTATGTTCACATATCATATTCGTATATATGAGCTGAAATGCATGATACTAGCTGGGTGTGTGAAAAGCATGTTGAATATTGCAAATACATACGAATTTTGTGTTAAAGGTGTGTTAAAAGTATATTACAATACTACTGTGGGCTATACGCGCACAGAATGCCGCTCAAATTTGTTTCACACGCAGAGATATCACACGCCAATTTTATGCACGGGTGAACTACACAGTCACACTGTCTCTAACTGTCTTTAACACACTAGTACATCCGTCTCCTCGGTATCGTTGTCCGGAGGCAGTTCCTCGCTACCTATTTTACGTACGGGTGAAGTAAGCTATGAATAACCAAGCACTGGTGATGGATATCATTAGGGTCATCAGGACCTATGTAGTCCACGACAGATATTATCCTGTCAACTGCAACCAGCATTCGACCACTCACGTCAAACTCCACTCGGAACTGTACTGAAATGAGCCCGTCTGCATCACACGTGTGTTGTACTTCGTCGATGAGAGCAAGTGCCCTGTTCTCGATAACTACAAAAGCAAGCAACGTCCCGTACATGGGACCGTCAAAATACACCAACGGACGTTGACGACTATCGTAGACATCACCGGATGAGAAAAACTTTCGATAATAACGCACACCGTCAGCCATACAAACAACCGGAAGCTGGCCGTAACGTAGAGATACACTCTCAACGGTTTCTTTGAGAAACATGCGCGGGGCATAAGCTTTTCCAGACACTGTGGAAATCCCGTAGGAATATGACTGGCGAAGGATCGCACTCTGCATGAGAATGTAGTTGGCGATCACTTTGTGGGGGTCCTTTGTGGCGTGATACCGGGTCACGCGCTTTGCAAACTGCATACAACGCTCGACCCAGCTTTCCATAATGTAAGAAGTCAGCCCAAAAAGTCTTCTTGATCCAGCAGGTGTGCTATAACTTGGTGCAAGTTGTGGGTAAAAAACGAGACTGAAAAATATTTTTCAGATAGTTTCGCAAAGTCATCCAACCAACTCTGCACTTTACGACGAAGCAACTCACACCGCTTGAACCGACGGCACAGAAAATATACACATACTGCTATATTATGCAGCAAGAGCAACAAATGCCATTGGTATGGCTTTAAAAGGCCTCGGTATAGGTAAATTCCATACCCGCATATTAAAGACTTAAGTTGCTCGAATGAGTGAGATAACAGGTGCAAAACCGGGTTTGCAATTTCGCGGGAAGAATATTTGCCAAAAATGGCAGAGCCACGTAGAACTGCTACCCTGCCTATTAGTGACGATCGATTTTCTTTTTTTCGACATGTCCGCGTGTATCCTGATGAAAAAACTCTTGACGACGCCCTCGGTGAATTTGTGACACACAGGAATCAAGACGCTGTGCACGAGATCAAAAGTATCCAGCTCAGAAAGTCGCGAAAGGAGTGTAAAAGGTCGGTGTGGGGCGTCACTTTCACTGAGACGTTTGAGAACTTTGGCGCTGTACCTTGGAGCATATCTGGCGTGCCACATCTCGTCGTTACCATGCAGGATGTATTGAGCCGACCGCTCCATGTATCCCAGCCAACGTACTGCGCCGTGATACCAAATTCCTTGAAAACAGCATCGGTCACACCCGAAAACTCCCGCGTGTCCTTCCCACGTTTTTATCTTCGCGCCAGCCGGAGTATCTGCAGACCATGCAACCAGGAAGGGGATATGGTTAAAAGACCGACCGTTTGCGTCGGTCACTTGAAAGCCAGTACAGAGACGTGTGAAATCGTCGACGATGCGATCCACGTAAGTCTGAAAACAATGACCTTCTTCATTTGGCGAAGTAGGGGGCTCACTCGGCCCCGGGATAATAGCGAGGCATTTAAAAAAACGCGACTTCGATCGCATGCAGCCATGCAGATTCCAGGAACGTAAAAAGATAAGACCTAAACTGTAGGTCTTCCATTCAAAAGGCTGTACCCAATCTAGTCCAAGTTCATACAACCCATTGTCAGGATGGAAAAGATCACTTGCCACTTGGGCGGGGTCGTGGACCTGAGAAATGTGGCGTCCGCCCCATGCGTCGTACTCCGGTCGGAGTCGGTCCTGGTAGAGGTTGCTGACGAACATCGGATCCAGGAAAAGCTCCTGCACCACGTATTCCACGCCAAAATATATCCAGTCAGATATGCCAGCAACAGCTGGAACCGTAAAGTCAGCCAATGGCGGGACACCCAGAACTTCCTTACAAGCGTACAAAGAGGGTGGATACAAGTTGGCTCCATCAATTTCCAGCATGAGATCATACGTGCCCTTCAGGAAATTATCTATGGATGGCCGTGGGATATTACTCTCAGATTTAAATTGAAGCACACGGCTGGCTTCAAAAGCAACAGACCGACTGGAACTCGCTGACAAAGGATAATTGCCTCGCTTAGCCCAGGATTCAGTGACAATTGAAAAATCGGAGACGCTTCGGGTTGCAGTTCCCGGAAACCGCATCCACTCAGGCTGCTTCAGGCTATCCTCGCCCCCATCTATGAGACTAAGGCGCTGCAGCAGAGACGTCAGGCGGTCGGAACCGTCCAGAATAACACCGCTAACGACTTCAAACTCCTCATCAGTGTCAGAAACCTCAAAGGAAATTGGAGAAGCGCTGTTATCCACCTGCGGCTGTTGCGACATGGGCTGCACGGGCTGCGGAGCTCCCGTCATCATTGCCACCATTCTTCCTATGCCGCGCATGCCTATCGCTGCGGGCAGCATGCTGACCAGTAGGCATACTAGCGTCAGTAAATCAAGCGTCATTCTAGTTGCAACAGGCATCGTTACGACAGGCGCCTGCTTGTTTTTTTTATCGAGGAGCAGGACACTACTACTCAAGAATGGTCGACCCTGTCGCTTCTGCGCTGCTCAAGAATAGCTTATTTTTGGATGTGGACCGCAAGTCAACAAGATGCCATCTGTGCCGACCGTTAGACGTATCCTTACCGACCGTTACAGGTGACCGTTTTATTTACATGTATTGTCAAACCGTTGGATTGTATGTCTGGATCACGATCTCGATTTCTAATTGCGGTATCGTGACACGTTCAACGTTACGCGGCCCCCAGCCACCAACCGACCTCCAACAATCAACCAGCATTCCAAGGAGGTACGAGTTGAAGCGAGCAAGCAAGCATCTCTTGCATTGTTGGACCTGCCTGCACTCTTGCTGTAGTTGGAAATATCGTGGATACGCTTCAGATATATAGATTTTTTGGTGGAAAATCTCTTCTAGTAATGTTATTGGTCACAGCTGGAGTAACGGGCATGCTAGCTGGAGTCCGGAAGATACGGCAGTCCAGGTCAGATATCCTCATCCTCCCGTATTTGAACTCGACAGCATCAGGCAGGGCATCACTTTGAGAATCATCATGGCGGCACCCCGCTTTAAAACTTTGACTGTCACACCCGTATGTTCCTTTGGGAATGCAACTGAGGCAGACACCAGCCTTGCGATTCCTGCAAACATCACTGCTGAGATGTTGGGCTCTCTTGTTCGTAGACATTTTGGCGGTGACTCGATGGATAGGCTTTTTATGGACCAGGCGGCCCATATCATGGCCTTTGACATGGTTATGGCCGAGATACTCACTCGTGATGCTAATTTGCAGGTGTATCTGGCTCCGGCACCGCAACCCTCTCCCGAACCTACCAACGAGGCCATTGTCCCGCGACGAGGAGGTGTACAGTCCCGCACGGCCCTCACGGCCCCCAAGAGGACCAGACCGAAAAAGCCGTACCAGCCCTTCACGCTCTTGCAGAACGGCATCATCCGCGCTGCTGTTAGGCAACACCTGAATGTTGACAGCAAGGGGTCTATGTACACTTTCGACGACCCCCGTCAGGACAAGAAGAAGTTGCCTGTGGTTATCGACGCCATCCAGAGTGCCCCGGAGTTCGGATAAAGCCTATCGGACACCAGGTGGGAAGGATGTCATGGCCCGATCGCGTCATGGTGACCTGAAATCGCGACCTGACCTCATGAAGGCGTGACAATATACGAAACCTCCCAAAACGGACCGCAGTTTAGCTAAACCTCGTCCAGCGCATGATGGTTGGCCCTACACACATCATTACGCATGTCGTTGCGGGTTCCAGTCCGAATGGCGGAAACGCCAAGCTGCGAAAGCTGCATGTGCTCCCCCTCCAGAAGGCGTTGTTCCACGTCCCGCCACAAAGCTCAAACACAACAGATCTGCGCGGTTTTGTGGCTGCTCTGCCTCCTTTCGGATCGGCGTGCCAGTTGCCTCCTCTTTGGGTGCCGAGTATCCGGTTGTTCCAATAACCTACGTCAACATGGAACACGCGAACCACTGTATCAGCACCTGCCCTCCCAAATGTTTTGTTCACGATCTCAGGACCACAGACGGCACCCGTATTGGGTTCTTTCGGCCAGAGATTAGTCCTATTCTTCGTGATTTTCTTCGTTTCCAGTACAGGAACAACCAGAACGTCAAACCGAAGGACGTGCAGACAGCGTGGCGCACTGTTCGCATTGCTGAAGGAGCCATGGTCTTTGATCCAGAAACAGGCGAGCCGTCGGCCGAGGTGTGAGTATTCCCCAAGCCCCAGTGACCGTATCCCCCATGCCCCAGTGACCGTATGCCCCATGCCCCAG
>LGRX02005720.1:0-19107 GCA_001247695.2 Cymbomonas tetramitiformis
ATTTATAGGGGGTACGTGAACGTACAGGTGGGGAAAAATCCAAATTCCTCAATTCTAAATTTTGCATTGTTACCATCAAATTGTGAGTGAACGCGGAGGTGCAAAAGGAATGTTGTGAAGTATTGAATAACAACTGTTTAGAAAAGCAAGTGGCATCGGCAATGACCACAAGGGTATTAATTGGGATACTTACGGAATCAAGATATTGCTATGTTGTCCAACCATATCGACAACTGTTATAAAGGTCAGGGTGAATATAATTTGGAAGCATAATTGGAATGTAATGTGTTTAATTAAATCAAAGTACTGAATAAAGGAATAGTATAGTTGTAATCTCAAATTTAAGGGCACATTAACAACAACAAGCAAGATAAATAGTTGGGACATTTGAAGCATTCACCAATTGGCATATTTAATGTCAAGGCTAGGACGTCAACAACGCCAACGCCGGCGCCAGTTTCGCCAGCGCCAACTGCCATTGCAACATCGCCAGTAGGTGCTTCTTCAGTAGGTGCAACAGTAAGTGCAACATTAGGCGCTTGGCCAGTAGGTGCAATATCGCCAACACCAGCAGGGACTTCTTCAGGAATGGGATCGCCAACATCGCCAACGGGTGGTGCAACCATGGTAAGATGCATGGGTGCAACACCAGTAGGTGCCTCGCTTGCGCCAGCGCACGAAGCACCTGCACAATCAAGCACAACAACGAAACATTTTTAGTAAATATACAACAGAATTATTCAGCTCAGAGCCACATTGAACCCAACAGACAAATAGACAATTATAATTTACCTGCGCCATCAGGAAATGGCAAGGCGACCTTGGCTTTGCCCTTGCCCTTGCGCCTTTTTGGTGGTGAGGGAGGAGGGGTCACGTAATTTTCGTCCTCACTATCGCTGTCGATGGTGAGAACCTGGCGATTGCTGATCCAGGTTGAAGGTAGCCCCCATTCTTTGATAAAAGAATGGGGCAGGTCCTTGGTGACCTCCACAATGGCCTCCAGGGTCTGGACAGCGCCAGAGATGTCCGCGATGTTCCTGGACAGCTCGTACTGCGAAGCCAAGCTCAAGTTGTAAAATGTCTCGGAGGACATGTAAATGTCGTACAGCTTGCCCACTTCCACGTGTTCCAGCAGAGGAGCTACGTCCTTTAGGGTTGCCCCAGCCATGAGCCTCCACCCAGTGGCCATGAGAACGTCGCCAGGGGCATCTCTAAAAGTGACAGATACCACGGGTTGCTTATCTTTGGTACGTGATAAGCTGCGTGATTTGCTTTCGCATATAGCAAAAACACGGAATTTAAGACTGGATAGGTCCTCATCGTTCTCAAACTTAGTCTTCAGGGTGCCAAACCAAGTTTTGGAAAATTGAGACATGTTGAAGTTAAAGTTGCTTTGATGTATATTTTTGAATTCAGAAATGATAACAATAAGAGTCGTTGATAATTTATATGTTGATACATAGGGGCACTGTCACAAATTTAGATGAATGTGTGTGGCCATAATGATCGCCAAATGTCGTCATCAAAGCATGCCAATTGTCAAATGTGTTACATTTGTAGCGTATCAACAATTATTTGCATTTTATATCAATTTGATGGTTGAAATTACTTTGAGAAAACTCTGATTTCATCAATTATTCATGTATCAATCGATGTGATTGGCCAAACAAATATGTTTCATTTTGAACCAAAGATGAAGCGAAATTGTTCATCTTTCAAATCTCAAGCTGATTTCATAGTAATATGTTGTCAATTGCAATTGGTGAACAAACAAATCAAATCAAATTGTGTTGTACTATTCAAATCTCAAGATAGTTGTGATTCATTGTTTAAATATTCGATCATATTTGATCATTGATTGGTTGTAAATTTTGATGTGAAACTTGTCTTAGATATCGTGAGTGGTCTATGGTTAATAGGCACTGAGAGGCCCACATGTGGACAGAGGGAAGTGGTTGTAATGTGGTCGCAGTGTAAGGCGGGGCGCGGGGAGGGGGTGGTCGTTAGGGGTGTGACAAGGAATAGTGGGGGACTTATTGGTATGGGGTTGATACAACGTATGTCAGAACAAAGAAAGAAAATGATGGATCGTGACATGATAAACCGGGTGACCAAATAAACACGGTGACGTGCGGTAAGCGGTTAACTAGATCGCGGCGGTTACAAGATATACGTTCGTGCACCCAAGCCCCACCCAATTGTGATCGAGGCATGCGATGGCATTGACCGGGGGAGTTCCCCCCATCCCCCCTCCTCCCCCGACCAAACATCCAGCATCCAACACCCCCCAACACATTTCAGTCCAGTGGGGAGAGGGCGAAGCCCCCCCTCCTCTCCCCCCAAAAATAAAAATGTAATGTAAGCGGCCATGGGCCCAGCTCATACGGTTCGACGTTCATGACAGTGTCATCAACTTTCATTCTCGCAGATTTGCGTCTCACTGAGTCTCAATTCTCATGTCTGATGTGTCCTTGGCGACCACATCCAAATATTTAAACAGGCTTTATATTATAAATTATTTATTTTAAATTTATTATAAAAAGCGTGACAGATCAAACAGCGACGCATGACGCTGACGATGATTATCAAAAAGCGTCATGTATGATGGATGATGACAGCGAACGAAAGCGTCATGCATGATGACAACGATCAAGAAGCGTCTACACGATGACAGCGTCTACCAATGACAGCAAAGGGGCGACAACCTAATGATTATTGCTGGATTTGGCACAGTGACACCCAAAATATGTCACCTGCCTCATCCTAGAGTAGTCTGGGTGACCGTCACTCGTAGGCCGAAACCTAATCCCTGAACTTAAAGTCAGGTATATGTTTATCTCTTTTTATCTTATCAATCCGACCGTTCTGATATCGAAACCCTATATTGGGGTATAACGACAAATAGATATATATCGGCCCTGTATATCTAGCAGGTTTTGGTTCGCACCATCGCTTTTACACTGCTTCTACTATGAGTGGCTAAACGCCGACGCTTGGGATGGAGTGAGCGGTCGCTAGGGAGGCACACGCGGTTCGGTGGTATGGCCTAGGCAGCTTGGTTGATTGAGCGGCTTCGCGGACGGTGCACTTGGGCGTTTTCCGAGTTGATTTTACGTTGGCTGGATTTTGCCGTACTTCTGGTCGATATCACACCGTTTGCGGTACCCGGGAATCCTTTAAGTCCACACGACTTCATCGAGTTCTTCGTCCTTATCCGCAAGTTTACGCTCTCGACGACCACCACCTCTTGGCCGCCACCACCGCGACCGCTTCCCGATCACACCCGCTTGCTCCACCCCTACTGTCATTTCATCATGGTTGCCACCAGATCTACTTCGAGCGCTCCTCTGCGGAGGAGGAACCTAGCGACTATTTTCGACCAAGCTGCTGCCCGACATGCGGCCACTCCAGGGACTCCGACGGCGACCGTCCCTCCAGCGTCTGGACCACCTGCGGCATTCGTGGCAGCTGTCCGTACTCTGATCCGCACCAGGCACGACGAGAAGGCCGCCAAATTTGTCGCCAAGAAGTGCTTCGGCTTGAAGGACGAGCGCTTCCATGGCAATGAGAAGAACGTGCACGTCATCTTTACCCGCATGGTGGCTGCTCTTCGCGAGGCTTTCGTGGCCGAGGACGAGCAGCTGGGCGACCTCTTTATACTCGACGACGCCGGCATCACGGTGCGAGAGGAGAGCAATCAGCTCCTCTTCTCCACCCTTGAGCTCCTCGTGCATCCTTCCAGTCCGGCTTCGGACTGGTTGGAGAGCTCTGCTCAGACGTTTCCCGCGGATGGGAAACGTGTTCTGCTCGAGTTTGCACGTAAACTGCTTCATGCCGACGCACCCTTTCAGGGGACGTCGGACTTGCTGGCAGTTGAACTGGGCTACGGCATGGACCCCAACGACTCGATCATGGACTTCAACGCCGCGCTCGCCGCCGCGAAGCGCAAGAACACCCTGGACGAGGACGACGTCAAAGGGCAGTTCATTCAGGCCATGGACGCCGACTACTACAGGCCTGTGGTGTCGAGGCTCCTGCTGCACGACCAGCGGGCGGCGGTGTCCCTGTTGACCGTTCAGCAGTGGGCCCGCGAGTGTCATGCGGCTCACGTGCGGGCTGGCACGGCTTCGCCGAAGTCGGCTGCGGTTGGCAGCCACATGTTGCCTGCGAGGTTTGGCGACCCGCCGGGCGGACACACTTCCGCGGACGCCGACGTGATGGAGATCCTCCTCGCGTTACGCAAGGAGGTGCGCGTTCTCTCCGACAAGGTCAACGGGAAAGGCTTCACTCCCCGCGCGGAGAAGCCTCACAACCCACGCACAGGGTTGAAGTACCGCTTCGCAGCCTCTCCGCTCCCGGAGGGGAATTATTCGCAGGGGAATTCGAAGCTTGTCGCGTTTCATCGTGGGACTGGACAGGCGATCCCGCTTTGCCAGCACTCGACGTGTACGTCAGCACAAGCTAGGCATTGGCACCGCGACTGCCCGCACGGCGGTCCGCGTGCGGAGAAGACAGCTGCTGGGGCGCATTCTTTCGCGGTTCAGGAGGTGGAGGGCGACTTCTACGCCGCTGCCTTCCAGCACGCCATCGACAACAACGACACCGACCGTTTCGACGCGCTATGCTTCTTGGCGGGCGGCAAGCCCGTGATGCTCGAGGATCTCTCTGCCGCCTCCTTCTGTGTGGACGACACCGTTGAGACTCACGCCATCGACGAGTATCTGGAGTGCTGCCAACCCGCTGACACCCGCCTCGGGGTCTGCGCGGTTGGTGGTGCCATGCACGTCAACACCTTCCAAGTCCACGACAAGATCCCGGGCGACGCTCTGGACATGCCGCCACCGCCGGCACCGCCTGCCGCTCCGCAGTCGGTGGTGTCCGACGAGGGCATGTACCCCGTCAACGCGCTGCACGCCCACGAGCCAGACACGTCCTTCATGGACAAGTTTGCGGTGCGGCTTGAACTCACTGACCCTAACCCGCCTCTCGCGATGCATTGCATGGGGCCCGTGGCACCCGTTGATTCAGTTTCGGTGACTGAGGGAGAGTCCGAGGATGACGACGAGGGTGATCCGCCGCCGCGGCAGGCTCTTGGCTGCGGCAGACCGCCGTTGGGCTTTGGGTACTCTGCCCTCATGTCTCTCGCAGTCTGCCTAATGCTTGTTATTTGTGCAACTGCCGCGCCTTCAAATGATTGCCCCGCGCCAACATCTTCGGCGACAGGGCGCATCGGCGACGAGGTCGGTGGTGCTGGTGAGCTGACGCCCACGGCCATCCCGCCGGATCTCTACTGGCAGCCGGAGGGCTGGTACCACGGCTGGTACCGTACTACGTACGGGTACGGGTGGACGTGGCTCCCAGGCCCCCCGCAACCACCTGAGGCAGCTCCGATTATTACTGCGCCGCCCTCGCCGGGTGGTGCTCCGCCATCGCCAAACTACGAGCCACCCACCTGGGACGGTGGGGACGGGGATGAACTTTCTTCCTCAATTCGGCACAGGACCGGGCCGATTGCACCCGGTGTAGCTGCCTGCGGCGACATCGGCGCTCCTTCAATTATCTCAATTTGCTCTACGAATGATTCGACGGACAGTGGTACCAGCTCTCCTGGGCGCTGTGACAGTGGTACCGGCCCTCCCGGGCGCTGTGGAAGTGGCTAGTGCTAACGTGATTGAGATTAACCTGCCTTCAGTTTGAGATGCTGTAGGTGCAGGTTGCCCCAAGATGGGCTCTGTTTCGGGTTTTCAGTGTATCAGAATTCGGCAGTAGAAAGTAGTGGCACGGCTGCTGCACTGCCTGTTCGGGGGAGGGGGCCTGGCCAGTATGAGCACAGTGCCTCCTGACCCACTAGCACTGACTTTTCTGCCTCTCGGTAGGCATTTGTTTCCTGTTTCGGCTACCTAGTTTGGTCCCCACACTAGGTGGTGTGCTGGATTTGGCACAGTGACACCCAAAATATGTCACCTGCCTCATCCTAGAGTAGTCTGGGTGACCGTCACTCGTAGGCCGAAACCTAATCCCTGAACTTAAAGTCAGGTATATGTTTATCTTTTTTATCTTATCAATCCGACCGTTCTGATATCGAAACCCTATATTGGGGTATAACGACAAATAGATATATATCGGCCCTGTATATCTAGCAATTATGATTTCCCCCAAAACATTTATACACAAAAGTTTGACATAAAAAACCAGATTTTTCAAAGATGTGACAAACTCCCGCTTTACTGTCGTGTCATGTCATGTCGTGTTACTGTCATAATTAAAAAGAGCGTGAGCGCAAAAAGCGTGACAGTCGAAAAGCGTCAAAGCGTAAAAGCGTCAAAGCGTCAAAGAATAAAATTTAATAAATAATAAGCCGTCGATTCCCCTACGGGTCACGGCCACCCCTGTGGGGGGGAGGGGAGGTTTTCCCCCACACACCCCCCCCCAAAAAAATGTGAGAAGCAGCTTGCTTTCCATCGGAGTTCGGCCAGCCCATACAGCTGACGTTCATGGTCGATTCTCCTACGGGTCACGGCCACCCCAGGTGGGGGAGTCCCCACACCCCAAAAAAAAAAATGTGGAAGCAGCTTGATTTTCATCGCGATACGGGCTCGGCCAGCCCATACAGTACTGTACAGCTGACGTTCATTTCATTGTCATCAACTTTCATTCTCGAAGCTTTACGCTTGACAGACTGCGTCTCATGTCATGTCATACGTCTAACGTCTTATGTGTCAATGTCCAGTCGACCACATCCAAATATTTATACCGTCAATTAAGTCTTCGTCCCTTTTTAAAATTAAATAAGTCATATTAAAAATAATACTAGAGTGTTAAGTTATACAGTGCTAAGTTATATTTATAATCAACAGTCGTGACACTGTGCAATTCCAATAAAATTAAATATATATATATTATAATTATATTGACCAATTAAATATAAAGAGGCTTTGTATTGAATATTCTAAATATCAAATTATATACTGCCGCGTGCGACACATACTTATCCACGACACACGAATCGTTTCGCAGTTTTCATCTACGACGCTAAAGTGCGTAACAGGGGTTAAATTGAGTGGGTGTAACGCGTGACGCTCGAAAAGCGTCACGCTCGAAAAGCGTCACGCTCGAAAAGCGTGACGCTCGAAAAGCGTGACACAAAGCAGTGTTCGTTTTGGAATAGCTGGTTTTCGGCGAAATGAACCTTTAAAAATTTATAGGGGGTACGTGAACGTACAGGTGGGGAAAAATCCAAATTTGGAAGCATAATTGGAATGTAATGTTATTAATTAAAACAAAGTACTGAATAAAGGAATAGTATAGTTGTAATCTCAAATTTAAGGGCACATTAACAACAACAAACAAGATAAATAGTCGGGACATTTGAAGCATTCACCAATTGGCATATTTAATGTCAAGGCTAGGATTTGGAAATTAAGGTTACCTTATTAAGAAAATACTCTGGTGAGATTTGAGGGTTGGCAATGCAGCTAGTAAAACTAAAATGTTATCTATTTACTACAGGTCATTAAGATATCGAATGCAGGATTCCTCTGTTGACACCCTTTTCTCGCAACTTCTGGAGAGCGGGAGGAATGTTTGTTTGAAGATGTGGGAACTCCTGGATCTTTGCATCCAATGATGTGATAGCAAGTCTTCTGACCCTCAGCTCTTCAACACGAAGTGATTTCAGGAAGTTATCCCGATCGATTGCATGTCCTCCGAAGTGAGGTCCCCAAGAGAGGATTGTTGTGTTTGTCAGTACGCGGAAACGATTTGAAAAAAGGCAGTGCACTACTGCTAGGTATGGCTGACATGTTTGAACCTGCCAAGCGGTATGATACAATCTGATTTTGTAGGATGCGAGTGAGGTTGCCATCCCTCCAGATTACAGCATACAATTTCTCGTCGACGACACGCTTGAGGTCAAGACTATCACTGAAGGCTCTTTCTTTCTGAATTGTTGAAAGCTTAGAGAACGGTATGACCACACCAAAAGCCGGAATGTCTCTGGCGCCACCTGTAAACCGCCAAACGAAACGAGCAAAATAGAAGGATATCAAGGTGACATGGTTAATGTGATGTCAAGGAAATTTAGATGAATGTGTGTGGCCATAATGATCGCCAAATGTCGTCATCAAAGCATGCCAATTGTCAAATGTGTTACATTTGTAGCGTATCAACAATTATTTGCATTTTATATCAATTTGATGGTTGAAATTACTTTGAGCAAGCTCTGATTTCATCAATTATTCATGTATCAATCGATGTGATTGGCCAAACAAATATGTTTCATTTTGAACCAAAGATGAAGCGAAATTGTTCATGTTTCAAATCTCAAGCTGATTTCATAGTAATATGTTGTCAATTGCAATTGGTGAACAAACTGCGAGAACAGGTGTTCCGCTCGGGTAAAACAAACTGGCTAAGCTCCCATAATCAGTCCGGCCGAGTGCTTTTATCATGCATCTCGGAAACCCGGATAATACGAAGTGATGACTGACAGTACAGTACTACTGTACTGTCATCCTAGCTACTAGCGGAGTCACGGTTCCGATCAGAGACAGGTCAGGCTAGGGGCTATCAGAGCCCATAATAATAACCCCGAACCTAAAGTCCAGCACACCACCCGGAGCTGTGACTGTAGCTAATAGGGCTAGGCAAGCGGAGCTAAGTAAACAGATAACAAACAGCATTCACTGGAAACAGATACACTTCTAGCTGGGTGCCCGGGGACTTGTCCCGGCACAACCCACCACTGCGGCTAAGGCTAATCACACCACCAGGATTTGAAATAAGCAGACTCTAGCCACTGTAAAGCTGGTCGGCAGAGCCGAGTTCAGCAGACGGATTCCAAGGCAGGAAAACATCCGAAGTAAGTTGAGATGAAACATCATAAGTGTTGACACCACCAGACCCAAGTGGGTCAGGCGGATCCCAGAGTGGAGTGGCAAGATCATCAGATTGCAGAGCCGCTGAGGTCGATTGAGAAAAGAATTGCGCCACATCCCGCGGCGGCAATGACGAACCAGTAGTAATCACAGGCGGGTAAAGGGAATCTAGTAATGCACCACCGGGATGAACCGCACCGTAGCCGTAGGTGGCTCCGGGCTCAACCAGGCCCCTGACACCACCGCCGACCACGAGTGTCGGCATCGCCGTAGCACTGAATAGAAACGTAGCCACCATGAAAAGAGTGAGTGCAAATTCTCCGATGCCAAATGGCCTGGAGCCTCTGGGGACTCCGAACCGCCGAAATGCCGCAGCCGCCGGCGGTGCACCACCTTCAATTTCAGCCAGGCAGACACCAGGAGGGCAGTCCGAGCCCTCCCCATCATCATCGGAGTCACACACCTCAACAGGCTCAGGGTCAATGTCAAGCCAGTCAGGGTGGACAGTGTTGAATGTTTTGAAAGAGTTGTCAGCAGGAGCCATCGGGCCGAGAGCCAGAGAGGCAGACGGCGGCACGAAGGCGGCACTGCTGACCTCATGCAAGTCAATCGGCTTACCTTGCACGGGTGCAGAGGCTTTCGGCAGCAGCCGCTTGCTGGCGGTCGGCCCAGCGACACCACCAGCAAGCGGACCGCTGACCTCAGCAAATGCAACACGGCCAATGGAAAGGTGCTCATCAGGTGCGGACTCAGCAGAGGCAGCAGCATCCTTGAACTGCTGCAGAGCCGTAGGCTCTGGAGCAAAGGAATGCGCAGACAGTTCACAGATTTCAGGTTGCCCCACGAGAGCACACAAGTGCTCCATGGACCCCTCATCCCCAGCGTCATAGTACCGCTGGAAACGAAGGGCAAGCACGTCGGAGTCATAAGACTCGACGGCTTGGCAGTAGGATGCCGAGATGGTCAGCGGGTGAGTGTCCTTGTGAGGACACTCACTCAGCCAATGCTTTGACCCAACGGCACGGCACTTCTCGTGCCTGCACGTTGGGACAAAGGTGCCAGACCGCTTGTCAAAAGCCACCTCCGAAGAGGCGGAGTGAGCAAGCGGTTGCACTCCAGGTCGGTGGAAGTTGCGCGGAGTGTGTTTCCCAGGGGGCTTGGAGCCACCCTTCCTAAGGGAATCGACATCCCGCTGCAACTTGACCAACTGAGCACTGAGCCGATCACCGAAGCCAGGCCAGTGTCAGTGGTGCAAGATGCAACAGACATGGGCCGCCCCGCAGTGCGCTTGCCCGAGAGCCGCCCACAGCGGTACTGCTCACGGACTCGTGCCTGTAAGGTGAGCAGACTCACAGCCGCACGCTGGTCAGCTCGAGCAAACGAGTCAACCAGCGTGGCGTAAGCCGGTCCAGACAGGGCAGAGAGGAATTGCCTTTTAACAGCGTCTTCGGGCAGCGTCGTCAGACGCTGCGCATCCCGAAGACAGCTGTTGAAAAGGCGAATCCCCGCATCAGGGTCACCCTCGTCAGAAATCTTCACGTCAAGCAGTTCAGTCAGAGCGTCGAACGGAGTCGACGCGTCAGCAAGCATACGCACCACCTCCAGGGTGGCGCGTTTGCCATCAGCAGGAACATCCGCACCAGAAGCCTCTACCCAATTACGGGCAGGAGACCCTGGCGCAGTCAGCAGCAGCAGCACAGAGTACAGCAGTTCATTTGCAGCAGGCAGAACAGGGGTGTCAGCAGCAGTCAGTCAAACAGGGGTGCGAATGCCGGCGACTGCAGTGTGAAGAGCTGCTGGAGTTCGGACACCAATTGAGAAAAAATGTCCGAAGCCGATGTTTCGTCCCCACGGAATTTTGCTGCTTTGTCGCCTAACACCTTCGTTGCCGCGGTTTTTGAACTCTGAACGTCGAATGAATCTCTGCGCAGCCGATGGACAAGTGTGGCAGCCGCAGTCGAGGCCTCCGACGCAGCCGAATCCAAGTGCGGAGTCGTGGGCGTGGCTGCATGCAACGCTCCAACATCATCGAAAATCGTTGCTAATTTGCGCGCCCTAGCGCGCGTACGTGGTCTTTGCGGTGTTTCCATGATAAAAATGACGGTGAGATGGGTAGCGTGGGCTAGCGTGGCGGCAGGAGAAAGATCAGAAAATGCAGCGGCCAATCCCTGCAGAAGCCTCAGCAACAAGAACAACATCAAACAGGTTGCTGGATTTGGCACGCTGACAGTGTCATCATCATCTGTGTCATCACCGATACGGTTCGACTACTATGACTTCTTCACTGTCATCAGCGCCATCTCCGATATCGACTTCGGTAGTCAGACAGTTCATAGCATCTGTCATTTCACATCTGACACCTTAGGGGCTGTCATCACATTCTTTCGGCGGAAGCTATAACACTTCATATTATCTTGTGTATAGCTTCACAGTTTCACGGTTGACATATGTGAGTGTTGCACTTGACTTGTAGTGCTTGACTGCGTGTTTGTTCACACAGGTTATGGGCCCACCACGCTTCCACTGCGCGTATTACATCTACACGCCTACGGTTAAGGCTATGTGTGTGGTATATGTGGATGACTTTGGTATGGCCTGTTCCACGGCTCTTGAGAGGGCCTTCTGGACCGCTTTCAGAGCAACTTTTAAGGCCAAACACCTGGGTCCTATATCCTCTATCCTTCAGATGACAGTACAGCATGATGACCAGGGGGTGTACCTCAATCAGTCTCGACAGATTAAAGACCTTATGACAGCTAACAACATACCCGAGAGACCCTTCCGTACACCTATGGACTCTAAACTGGTGATATCAAAACCAGTAGACCCTGACCTCACTCTGGTAAAACCCTACCGGTCTATCCTTGGGTCCCTGCTCTGGCACAGCAGGACGTCACGGCCAGATATCTACTATGCAGTATCTACCTGTCACAGTTTGTGGCCTGTCCCTCAGAGGACTCAATGAAGGCTCTTATCAGAATTGCACAGTATCTGGACTGCACGGCACACTACAGAATGGCCTTCTATTACCCTGAGAGGCCAGCACGGGTGCTCACACTGTTTGTGTACTCCGATGCTGACCTTGCCAGAGACCTGGAAAACTCAGCTAGATCATACTCTGGCATGGTGATATTCTTCTGTGGTATGATTCTACAGTACGGTACAGTCAGACAGACAATCACAGAAACATCTTCTACGGGTTCAGAATATGTTGCAGCATCTACTGCAGCTCAGCGGGTGGTGTCTCTCATGTTTATGCTGACAGAAATATTCGGCTATATACAACACCCTATTCAGGGACAGCCACCCTCTACTACTGGACTTGATACTGAGATCACTGAGGCCGAGAGGGTCGCCACTGACATTGCATTCATGATACGGCTGTAGATACAAGCGCCGTGAATATATTATCAATATACAATGAAACACTGCAAAGTTAAACAGCAATGCAGGTGAACGGATGAGCGGGTTTGTGAGTGCAGTCTCTGTAAGAGGATCTGCTGAAGCACAACGCTTCCTCACTTTTATACCTACGTCACCCATCATCTTAGATGGTACCGCCATTGGGTTGTGAACCCGAGACGTAGGTTGAACGACCAGCATGGTAGTAACGACTAGTTCGTTCATGCTGCACATGCGAGTTCTGCGCATGCTGAAAGCTAAAGATGGTTCTTGGTTTGTTTCCAAGATGTATCTTTACTTTGCCATCTTCGAGTTCAATCATACGAACTCTCGATGACAGGGATGCCTGATGATATGACATAATCATCTGGCGACATGTACAGTCATCGTCGACCGTACCGACGACTGTCATAAATGTATGACGCGACTCGACCTGTACAGTCATGATCGACCATACTGTCGACTGTCATAATAATATATGACATGACATGACATGGCATGACAGGTATGACACGTATGACATGTATGACACATATGTCATCGGTCATAACCCTGACAGATCTCCCCTCTTAAGAGAGTTGTGACCTCACAACGGGCATACCTTTGTATATGTCTTTGATGTCTTTGTTGTTGTCGCTTCTTGCTGGTACCAGTCTTCTTACACCGATTTGAGGCGTCCCTCATGGTGTTTTTAGGTTATTGGGGGGAACTGAGTCCACTTTAGTCCCTCACCTTAGGCATTTAGCCATACAGTCTTAGGATGTAGCCCACCTTTCCGGAAATCGTATCGTTGAGTGACGTTCCAAGGTTCAATGAAGAGCGTTTTCGCGATACAATCCTACGCTGGATTACTGATTGATCCACACGTTATCATGTATGTGCTAGACGATTCAAAGCATCCGAAGTCTACGTTACGGATTATTTGCGCTAGCCGTCGTCGCTTTAGCGAACGATGATCCCACGATTTAACGATTTATAATCGCACGATTCTCGGCCTGATATAGTGCACCCAACCCTTCCTCCCCTCCTTAAGCTACTTTGGAGGATCATAGGTGGCGATGGGGAGCCCGATTTTTTGGGCTTGTTTTTAATGCAAACGGAGTGGCCCTGCTTAACGGAATTGGACTTATAATCCTCAACCGGTCTGCTCAACTCCTCAATGTTTTTGTCCAGTACGCACGCTTTGACGAACATCTATCGCGATGAGTGAGAATGGATTCGCCACGTACTAATGTGAAATTTATTTAGTCATGTTTGTCAAGCACAACTTAGGATCACAACTCCGTCTACCTCAGTCGATGTCTCCGGTAGCTTCGGATGACTGGCCAAGAATCCGATGACAAACCACGGTTTTGGCAAAGGTAGCATTTAGCAGTTTTTATTTATCCACAGATATGATATCTCGCATGTGTGCGTATCTGTGCAAGGGTATGATTTTGAACAAGGCTCACTACACCTTTAGCAAGGAAGGATCAATTCCCGCTTCAATGCAACATAATGATAAACATTAAGAGCAAGGTTATATAGATGATCGACATGTATTAGTATATATTACAAGAAGTAAGGGCATAAGGCTTAATATAATGTTTAGCCTTCATAGGCAGCTATAATGTCTGCTGCATTGGTCAGCTCTGTGGCTTTGACCCAGGTGTCATGCTCAGGACCGTAGCCTGCATATCGTACTAAATAGTATTTGACACCTCTAGTGAACTTATCCGAGAGTATATGTGATATCTCAAACAGTGGTTGCCCTTCTTCGGTGATCATCTGTGGCAGAGGCAAAGGTGCTTGAATCGAGTCATTGTACAGCTCTAATCTGGAAACAGGCTGTACCGGATGAATACGGATATCAAGATTTCCGAAATCTAACTCGTATGCACGTCCATGGCTAAGCACTTTGGAAATAGTGAACGGCCCAATATATGGCTGCTTAAAGTGTCTGCCTGCCTCTGTCAAACCAGTCCATTGAATAAACTCGGTCCGTAAAAGAACTTTCTGCCCGACTGCGAACTGCTTAGGCATGTGAGTCTTATTGAATCTGGCTTGGCTAATTTCTGCTGCTCGGGAAATGTTGTCTACCGCGTTGGCATGAACAGCCGAGTACTGGTCAAAATGATCTCGAATAGCTCTTTGTATTGGAACAGGAGCTTCTGGCGGAATAGTGATAACCAGATCATGAGGCGAGAGTGGTTGCGCCATCGAGTCGAGATAAAATGGTGAATAACCAGTTGATGCAGAAACGGTATTGTTAATTGCAAACTCCACCAGAGGCAACTTGTCCTCCCACGAATTGGCTGAAGTATCATTGCAACAACACCTGAAAATGAAAATGCTACTAATCAGTTTGTAAACCAGAGGATGGTGAAATCATATCATGAATCAACAATTTGAAAAATACCTGAGGATGTCCTCAATGAAGGCATGGCTCCTCTCATTGGCAGCATTCGACTGTGGATGGTGTGATGACGTCATGGACAATCTCGTACCAGTAGATTTCCACAGTGTCTGCCAGAATGTAGAGGTGAATCTGGGGTCTCGATCTGAGATGATGTTCCTCGGAAGACCATGGAGCTTGAAGATATGCTGCATATAGATGGAAGCAGTATGCTGAGCTGTCCAGGTCATGCTGAAGGGAATGAGATGACAACGATGAGAGAATTGGCACATTACCACAAATATACTGTCGTGCCCATTAGTGGTGATAGGCAGATCAGTGATCCAATCAAGAGATACATCAAGCCATTTTGTCTTAGGCACAGAATATCGTATGTGTGCCTGACCATAAGGCTTGTGTCGCCTCGTTTTCTGGCGCTGACAAACGGGGCACTCCCGAATGTACTTGATAGCTGCCGTTGTCATTCCTGGCCAATAATACCGGCTACGCAGAAGATGAAGCATGCGATTTTTGCCTACATGACCAGAAATAGTGGCTGAGTGGCACTCATGAAGAAGAATGTGGCGAAGTTGTGTGATCTCACCGTCATCTGTGGGGACTTTAGCTGTTGGTGGAATGTACAGCTGTCTGCCATATATGGTCTTACGATAGATCAACCCCTGAATGAGCTCGAAGCTGTAGCTGCTGACTGACTGTGATGAAGTCGATGATGTCAGTTTAGCCAAAATAGTCTGTGCAAATGTGTCACGATCATACTCGGATATAATGATGTTGTGTAGCTGATGAGCTGATGAAGAAGATATAAGAGCAATGAATGTAGGATCTGCGGATGGAATGACTTCACTGATGTCCATATGATGAAGACAATCAGTAAGTTCAAAAAGTGCAGAGATACGCGTGAGTGCGTCTGCAACCTTATTCTTCTCGCCAGCAATGTGCTCTATACGGAAGTTGTACTCAGAGAGTTCGTCCAACCACCGTGCCTGTTTGGGGCTCAGTGTGGATTTGGTCTGGAAATAAACCAGTGGCTGATGATCTGAGCGTACAATAGTCTCAGGAGCTCCCAACAAGATGTGGCGAAAGAATCGGAAGCCTTCCACAATGGCAAATAGCTCGATCTCAGGAATAGGCCAACGTCTCTGTGTATCGGATAGAGTGACGCTGCGATAGCCACATGGCTTCATACCTTTTCCTTGATCCTGGAGTAATACTTGGCCAACGTGTGTGCCTGATCCATCGACCTCCAAAATAGATGGCAGTTTCTGATCTGGAAGTTGCAATACTGGAGCGTTACAGATGTCCACTACCCGGTGGTACATGGGGATGTACCCAAGAGGGTCTGGGTACATAGGGATGTACCCAAGCTAAATCGACGGTATGGGGGCATAAATTTAACGGTTTGTCGTTACGAATCATCAATATAGCTAGCCAACATCATCATGAACACGGGAATATGCCGTCACAAGCATCCTGGTAGGATATATATCATGTCAGGTGCATTCAAACCCATGCAAATCACAACTTGGCTCCCAAAAACATTTTTTTAATTGTTTTTTTACCACGGTTTGTTGCGACTCGCCTTTTTCACAGTCTCGCATATCTTAGGGGGGGGATTCTTCACAAAGTGGAATACTTTTTAAGGTTTGTTACACCACAATATCTTAATTAATTTATTCTCGTCATGTTCGGCGTACCCTAGATCCCCAAGCTTAACTGCTTACTTGCCGCGCGGCACGAGGTACCTTATCGGGTATGGGAACGAGTCGACGCGAGCGGTTGAAGGTGACCTGTGATATTGATTATTATGACCAAAAATATTTGTCAGCTCATTCTTTGGCAATCGTATTTGCGATAACATGCATTGCACATGTAAATATGCCTTCGTTCAATAGATCGATGGGTGGGAGTCATCACACATGTCCGCGCGCATTTTTTAGGCGAAATCTAAAATCTGACACTGTTTTATGATGAGAAGTCTTGATGATGAAGTATGATAACTTGTGAGGTATGGGACCGACCCATGATAAAATAAGTGCTTTGAAGGGTCTATGTTAATGCCCTAATGAAACATCGACCAAATATGCAATTTTCATGTGCATAACCATGCATACAAATCGATGTACCCAAGCGATGTACCCAAGAATTTAGAACTTGAGAATTTCGTCTTTTCTGGAAAATCACCAAGGCAACCGCCCCCAAAAACCCATGTCTATGACGTGAATACCGCCAAACATATGGTTCATACTCAAGATTGGTGTGTTATTGACAACCTATATCGGCCATATGGACACTTGAAATGTTTCGAGCTCGCCATGGCGTGCGGAACAAAGAGTGGCTTGGGTACATCGTGATGTACCCAAGACCGGGTAGTGGACACAGATGGCACTTTTGAGGTTATCAAATGCCTGCTGCTGCTCAGATTCCTAGACAAATTCTGCATTATCTTTAAGGAGACGATTGAGAGGCTCGGCAACTTTGGAGAACTTTGGTATGAATCTCCTAAATTGACCGACCATGCCCAAGAATGACCGAAGGGATGACTTGCCATCTTTAGCCATACGGCGTAGAGGCTGCTTTCCAACGGTAGGACCATAAGACACTGGAGGCTGAATTGCCATGACTGCTCTGATCCTGTCTTCGATGATGGATAGGCCTGCTTCAGATATGTGATGTCCGATAAAATCTATAGATTTAACGAACAACTCCACCTTGGAAGGCCTGATGAAAAACTGGTGATCTCTGCAACGCTGGAGGAACTGTCGAACATGCTTCACATGACTGTCAAAATCTGGACTGTATACGATAGTGTCGTCCATGAATATGACAAGGAACTGGTCGATGAAGTCGAAAAATGCCCGATTTCCTACACGAAGTGCTGTTGCAGGAGCATTGGTCAATCCGAAAGGCATAACTGTCCATTCATAAGAACCGTATCTGGTGCGAATAGCAGTTTTATGTATATCATCCGGATGAATGGGGATTTGGTGAAAGAACTGGTTGAAATCAAATCTACTGAACCATCTTGATCCCTTCAGCTGCTCTAGTAGGGTGTCATGTGGTGGTAGTGGATACGTGGCCTTGATGGTGATGTTATTCAGGGCACGATAATCACAACACATCCTCCACTTTCCCCCTGGCTTAGGAGCGAAAATGATTGGGCATCCATATGGCGATGATGATGGACGAAGGATACCCAACTCGACATATTTGATGATTTGTCGTTTGAGTTCCTCCATCATAGGTGCTGGAATGGTGCGTACTGGCTGTGAAGGAGGCTTATGTCCAGGTTCGATGTCGATTCTATGATATCCACCTTCAAACCGCTCTGGCCTATGACCAGCTGGAAGATCCTCTTGGAAAACGTCTGAAAAGTCTTCTCTCACTTGATCACGTGCTGCTGTGACCTCGGGGTCTTCCATTGTGGTGTCTGAGTCTGATGCTGTAAAGACCAATTCACCATCGACCTCGGAGAGGAAAAAGAGATATGCAACGGCTTCTTCAGCCGAACCACTGGATCGAATGCGACGGAGATGTTTCCTCATAGTGGTGGCACTGACCAATTCCATTTCAGGAAGGCCATCTGAGTCTGGAGTCTGCTCAACTCTGGACAATACTGTGCGAATACTGGAGCCTGATGAATGCTTCCTAGTGATCGTCAGATTTTTGGTCTGAAAATCAATATGTGGATTCCTCCTCTCCAACCAATCTTGACCCAGAATGACAGTGAATGGTTTCATGTCAATGATGTAGAGATCTACTGAATCCTTATACTTGCCCAGCGTGAATGTAGCATTGGGAAGATAGGATGTGCATGGTAGTTGGCTTCCTCCAGCCAATCCCACTGAAAATGATGAAGAATCTGTGGGAGGTATACCAAGCTGAGCAGCGAACTGTCTGTCGATGAAAGACGATGTGGCTCCTGGATCTACCAAAATGTGAGTACTCTGTCCATAAACTTTCCCTTTATACAACAACAGCTTCTTCTGTGATTTCAGCTGTGCTGTTTGAGACTGCATCTGTGCGATGTGTTCTGTGGGATTGTCCATCTGCTGAAACTGCAATGTCAGACTGGAAAGGACTTCTTCTGAGATACTCTCAACCCGGCCACTTGCTTCAGTGGCATCTTCAGGCTGATCTACCCTCGGGGTGCTCTCAACACCGGTACCTGCGCAGTGCCCTGAGAGTTTCTCTGAGGAGCTGGAGCTGAAGCTGGAACTGGAGCTGGAGTTGCAACTGCTGCATTGATGCTGTGCTGACTCTTCAGTTCCTTGACCAAGGTGTTGATCGTATTGATGAGTTTGCCAGACCCATCCTTAGTAGCACCCTGATTCTGCTGCGGCTGTCTCCGATTCTGAAAAGGATTCTGAGCTGGTGGCTTACCCTTGATCTCCTTTCCATCATTGGTCCTGGTGGCAAAACAATCCTTCTCGATGT
>LGRX02005721.1:0-51544 GCA_001247695.2 Cymbomonas tetramitiformis
CTTGCCATGTCCCCCGAGGGTCTACCTGCTGACGCAGCCATGTTCCCCGAGGGCCCTCCCGGCTAATGCGGAATGTCCCCCGAGGAGCTTCGGGAGGAGGCAGCAGGACTACAAGACAGAGTGGCCTAACAGTGCCAGCCACAGGGCCCCATCACAAGGGGAGAAATAGAGAAAGCAGACCCAATATTGTTAGCCTCAACTTACAAACCATGGTAATATTTATGTTGTCTTTAACTGCCAATGCAGCTGCCACTGGCAAGCACCATGAATGCATGCACCCAACATGCATTTCCTGCACTGACCATACCGGGGGAGCGAGCATGAACCAGACACCGTACGAACAAAAACTGTCAACTCATTATAATAACTCACAGCAAACTAACCAAAAACTGATAACAACACCTCGACCAACAAAGAGTTCATACCACTTTTGGATTCACCCTGATGACACACCAAACAATTGGAGTAATACTGCCTCACAATACCCACACTCCCACGCCAATGGCAAGCAAAACAAAAAGCACCAAGTGGATAGCAGATGCGGGCACACACCAGTGATTACGAAGACCCAACCCAAACAATTCAGCCAAAGAAGGGCAACATTACCACCCAACTGGCTAAACCATAAGTGTCCAAATAACACAAATAACCCTACAATAACCCTAAGCAAAAAAGATGCAAATGACAGTATACAACCCAAATTACTGGGAATGAAACTGAAAAACCTCGGGGGACGACTCAGGGGGGCGGAAGGGCAGTATACACAAAATATAAGAGCAAATTTCCAACAGTCGACCACAAGCGTATGGGACCCCAGGTCCGGAGAAGGGGAGGCCCACATGATTAGATGGGAAGGTGAGGACCAAGAGGTGAACAAAGCCGAGCTTCTTGCCATACAGAAAGCAGTAACGCTCCCGCCGCCACCAAGTGGCGAAGGACTCACCATTTGCACGGACAGTGCCAACTCCATTAGACAACTGGAGAACATGAGAACAAAACCCCACAGCATGGAACACCACCGGCAAAGAGACCTCCTATATGCCATACTGGTCAACATTGAGGCATTGGTAGCAGCGGAGCACACGGTCTCCCTACTGAAAGTCAAGGCACATACGGGAATTGCGGGAAACGAAAAAGCTGACGAGGCAGCCAAGCAAGCCTGCACTACAGGGACCCTCACGGAGGCGTGGGATAATGACGAAACAATACAAGTCAAACCCATGGTACCATATGGAGACTCGGACAGCAGAGAACTAAAAGGAAAGCTCGCGGTCCAGAAATATGTGACCACATTACTCCGTGAACAGCAAGCCCGAGGAAACAGCAGGCTCACGGCAAAAATGACCGAGCTTCAAGGAGAACCCACAACCTGGACCCACCAACTGAAAACAAAGCACATTTTCAGGTGGGAAGCACACCATGACCAGGCACAGCAAAATGAAGAGGAGCAAGCAACGATACGGGACCCAAAGCCCAACCGGCAGCAACAGGCCGACCAGACCAGAGATGAAGAAGACAGGCAAATAAAAGCCATGATGGAACAAAGGGAGGATGAAGAGATGCTCCTTATACGAGACATGCACGAGCAACAAGATCGAAGGGAGACAGAAGGCAGAACAGGCCCCACCCGGGGAAGCGACCCCAAACCTGCAGAGACACCACCCCAACCCTATGAGGGGGAAGAAATATTTGAGGAACTCAATGAACTCGTGGAGAGACTCGAGGTGACCCAAAAGCAACACAATGATGAGGAAACCTTTGGGATGCTCAATGAACTCATTGAACAGCGGGAAGCACCTCAAGGGAGGCCGGCAAATGAAAAACAAGCTCACCATGACCGGGTCACGGAGGAGTCCAGAGTCCATGCGATGATGGAGGACCCGTTGCCAAGAACAAGATGGAAACAACGAAAGCATGACATGACACACAACAGAACGAAAAACAGGAACGCCCCCCAGGCTCGAGAGAGCAAGGCCACCGACAACTGGCTGAACGAAACAATGGAGCACCTCAGGGGAGACAAGCCACTACACAAAATAGCGAACGGCTTCTGGAAATGAGCCACCTACGCGGCACGAAAAACAATACTCAAATGCAGACTGAGAATACTGCCAGCACAAGACTATGAGACGGCGAAAAACTCAGCCGGAGGAAACGGAAAGTGCACCCTGGAAGGATGCCGACACAAAGGAGTGAACTACGCAAAGGGCTTCCTCATGAAAGTGGGGCATGCCCTAGGGGGATGCGACAACCCACAAATGAGGGGAATGTTCTCAGATAGGGCGGACGCCCACGCAGACGAACTTAAACACATACTTGACCATCATAGGAAAGGAGGATGCAAGGTCCTCGCCTACACCGGGAAAAAGAGGGACCCAGGGGTCAAGCCAAGAGTACAGTGCCCACGCGTTTTTAAGCAACTTCAAAACAAGCAACCAGCGCTGGAATTCCGAAAATTTAAGCAATTTTCAGCGTTTGCAAAACCGCTGGAATTTGGCATATGTGCCATAAGCAATTCCAGCGCCGTTATTAGCAGTCGCAGGAAATTGCTTAATCCGCTGGAAATTTCGCTAGAAATTGCTTAATCCGCCGGAATTTTCGCGGGAAATTGCATCTTTGCGACGGATCTAGTACTAAGTTATGAGCGAGTCTGTGCTATAATGCCGAAATTCCATCTTTATATGCCTGCGGAACATTAAATGCCACGAAAAAGTCACCCGCATAAGCAATTCTCAGGGAGCGGAGGAGTCAGACCACTGACCTTTCGATTCCGGGGTTTAAGCAATTGGCAACGCTGTGCACCTGCGATTGTCCTTCGGAATCCCGCAACAAGCAATTCTATCGGCTGCGAAAGCACATCCGCTACTGCCTAACTAGAGCGGTTTAAGCAATCGAATTTGAATCGATTTCGCTGCGCGCTGGAAAATCTGCCGATTTCAGTATAAGCAATGACCCGCTGGCCGCTGGATCGAAAACGGTTGTTGCTTAAAAACGCGTGGGCACTGTACTTCCGAACTACATACTCACCAGAGGCCAATGCAGACATGATGGAAAGGACAACCCAGGCAGGAACGATGGGCCCGACACAGTACCGAGCTTTGTAGACATAGTCATGATAGAGGGCCTGGAGGACCTGGAAGAAGGGTGGGAATGCACACAACAGGAAGCACCAACAAGAGTCAAAAACCTACACCTCATTGAGGTGGCCCACACCGACGATGAGAAATGGGGGCCCAAACTCTTAGAGAAGTACATGAAATATGGACCACTGCTACAACTGCTACGCAGGCACGGATTCCGTGCCAAACTCCATGTCTTTGCAGTGGGTAGAACAGGCACGGTGTACGAACACAACCGGAACATACTCGAGCAACTTGGACTCGACAGAAAAGAAGCCATACAGGCGCTACAAAGAATACACGACCTGACGGTGAACTACGCACACAGCAGCTACCAGCTATACAGAAGACTCAGACAAGAGAAGCAAGAGGAGGAAAAAGATAAGAACCACCCAGTGTAAATTGTCCCATTAAGGCCGCCACTTGTGGCGGTCCGGCCCAGAGTAGGGCCGGCGAAATTAATTTACTCATACGCCCGACGGGCGTGGTTTTTTCTTTTTCTTTCTGATGAACGAAGCTTAAATAAGGGCTATGGTTACAGTTGATGAGTGAAGCTGAAACGAGGGCTATGCTTGCAGTTTGCATGGTAACAGACTCATCGGGCGCTGGCTATCTTGCAGTGAAGCCCTAGCTGAAAAGTCCAGCAGCTCCGAGTGTTGACTTCCACCAAACGGACTGGACTGGATGAGGACTTGCCCAATGCACTCTATCTCTGCACGCCGAGTTGGAAGATGCGTTTTGTCAAGAGAGATGGCAACAACGGCGTGTTGCGCGTCTGTGAAGCCACGGCATGGTGAATAGCTAAGCATGGGTCTTCATGCACCGTGCCCTGGCCATGTATCGAGCCATTATCTGATACTAGTTTCGGCGGTTGCAAGGGAGTCAGGAGAGTTGAGGGAAGCGTACATTGCGGGCCACTTGACTGGGCGTTATCACCTCCAATCCTCTGAGACGCAACGGCTGCCTGGAGACCGAGTGACCGTTGTCATCGCGGGTCAATAATCTATGGGTCGTTATTTATGCAGGCCATAGTAAAATCAGTTGATTAACAATTGCAGTGCCTGTCGAGCGCGGCCGTTGATTTGCGCACCATTCTCTAGCCCCTTGTACTCTCTTGGCCTGATGCCTGGAATCTGCTCATGGTCGATGATCCCAGGTGTGCAGGAACTAATCCTCATGTGATGGGAAATGTGATTTGGTTCTCATGCGAGGATGAAATCATAGATGCAACAGAGGTTGAGAGGCGATTACGAGCTTGTGCATAAGTCCAATCCAAGATTTGGTCACAGCTTTGACGGGACGAGGCAATGTTGGGCCGAAACCCTAAATCATGCCCAGCAGTATAGCTCCCAACTCCAGCGTCCTGCCTAGAGTTGGCGCCTGCGCACGCGTCGAGATCGTGGCCATTATATGGTGGCGCGGCCTCTTACCCGATGGTCATCGCTGTGGAGAATTCATGTGCGAGGTTGAGAGTGACACTGAATACACTTTCGATGCTTTTGGCATACGCCCCGTCCGCCCACCACCAAGCATCAGCACTCCAGTCGGCCTCCCGCAGGCAAGTCGGAGGTGGCGAGGCTCCCTCACCCTTCTGCTTGCGCCAGTGACTCCGCAGACACCCAAGCTACCCATACCTTCCGATGTTTCCAGGGTGGACGCTACCCAATGCGAAATCCAAACCACTATTGTTGCCCAAACGCTGCGAAAATTCCCGGACATCGCACAGGGCTTCATCACCATCACGCTCAAGGTCGCCATCATAGTGCGGCACTCCTGGCCCTCCTCCCATGCCATGCTGGTAGAATACACAGCTCATACATCTTCCATTCGCTTCCGTAATGTCCCCCGTCCTAATGGTGTCACTCCACATTTCTTACCGCTTCCCCCTCCGCGAATTGATCTCCTAACCCGCCACTAGCTTCACTTGATGGAGCATACCTTCAATGCATGCCGACGAAGCATGCAATAACCCCCCGACCAGCGCGTGCGGGTGGAACAGCTGGGCACCTCCAACCAGGGTGTGGCTAACAGGCCCCCGACAAAGAGGTGCCTATGCACAGCACAGAAGTTTTGCTCGTGCTCTTTCCAGGAGCTTTGCTTGGAGCGCTGTGCGAGCTTAAGCCGACAAAGTGCAGTGACCATAATGCACACTCCTGCCCCAAGTTCTTGCCTCCCACACGAACATACTGCCCACAACGTGCTGATGGCAGGAGAGGCATTCTGGGAGTTGCCATCACCTGCTAAGGCCGAAGATATGCTGCTGAACTGGCGCTAATTCTCCTATTGTACCCTGACATGATCAGACCCCCTCCATCCCCCCAAATTTATTCATTCGAACTGGCAGTGCGTGTATAAAGGTCGTTCGCAGCGCTCATCGAGGCGCACAGTGCCTCGATCGAGCCTCAAACCTCGACACCGTTTCAGACAAACCCTAGATCGTTTGAGACTGTGAGCTGACTGTGTATCCTCTAAGCTTGGGGCAATATGACGTGCTACCAGGCAAACGTTGGGACAATTCAGCAACTCAACCCATGCGGATTCCCAAGTGCTAAGACTACATGCAACAGTCCAGCAGATAGTAGCCAGCGCGGCGATGGCAGTCATGCCTGCTCCCTGTCGAGACCGGCAGCTGCAGTCGCACAGCGGGTAGACAATTCTGACGTGGCAACAACAGTCATGCCTGCTCCCTGTCAACCTTGGAGACGGCAATTGCAGTCGCGCAGCGAGTAGAAAAAAATCTGACCTGGCAAAAACAGTCACATGGCTTCCAGCCAACCTCTAACATGATATGATCAGCCACCCGCAACAACTGATTTGAGCAGTGCAAAACTAGTCTCATTCTACACGTGTCAAGATCTGAGCTAGGGTTCGCACCCCACCCTACTTGTAGCATGGCATGAGCTGCAGACCTAGCTCTACCTCACGCCACAAGCAGCTCACCCTCAGATAGACCTCAGATAGACCTCAGCCCTTGCCTCAGCCGAGTACCAACCTGTTTCGTGCCCTCACATTAATCCAACAAGAGGCATTCGTCCCACCTAGTGCATGCACTGACAAGGAGGTATCCATCCTGGTCGTAATTCTCTCTTTCAATTCACAGAACATGGCTGGCCTGGGCACTGCCCGCTTGAAGCAAGTCGCAAGAGTGGCTGGGAGAGTAGAGGGGTGGTGGCGCATGAATAAACATACGTGCCACAGGCCCCAGCGGCGAGTTTGCTCGGGGGGCTTACATTCGGGTTCCCTTTGCGTTTGAGCATCCCCTGCATCTTCCGAGCGTGGTGGAGGAACCAGGGGATGACGAGGTGATTGGAACGGCCGCGCACCAAGTTGAGATAGCTAGTTGTGGGGAGATACACTCTCGTCGTGCACAGATGAGCCTTGGCAACCAAGGCACAACAGCCACAGGTTCAGAGCCGTGCAGATAAAATTCAAGGGATGACCTAGCACGGCACAGCGGATGTAACGGCGGCAAGTTCTCCATATGCGGAGACACGAAGCGGCGTGAACAGCGGCATTGCATAGGGAGGGCACGCGATAACAATGCGCGGTATTGCGCCTTCTTTATAGTGATCGACATAACACGCGAGACCACTGTTACGCTTTGAAAGAATGATTGGAAAGCCCTGTGAAACGGTAGGCAAACTGCGAGAGGGGACAGTGAAGTGACGCCAGTTGATTCCATCCAAGGCCCCTGCCGTGACTGCCGAGTTTGAGGCCACAAACTCCATAACGCTTACTTTGTACTGAATTCCCTTTGCCAGGTTTAATGCGCATCCTCTGATAGCCAGGAGTCGCCAAAGCAGGGCCACGGCAGCACGGCCTATAGCTGTACGAGTAATCGAAAGCAGAGCCTTCCGGGAAGAGCTTGAGCTTGTGCTTTACCTTGCAATCGGGTCCGAACTCGAAGTCTGGACAATGAAGTAAGCCCTCCATGGCCTCCTCCCCAAGTTGCTGCTCTGTAGGACCATCTGTAGGACCAGCGTTCAACGACTCTAGATTTTCCCAGTCAAGCGAGTCCTCGACTTGCTCCTGATCTGGTGAACGTCTCAGCTCCTTTACCTCGTTAGAGTATACGTCAACCAGCAGTTCACTCGAGCTCGGCCTTGGATTCACTGCAGCTCCGCTACTAATGCGTTGCAAAACTATCATAAACGTCACCAACGCGAATAATACTGTCGTGATGAGGCCGAGCAGGCGCACAAGGTTCGTGGTGTCCGACGGAGATAAGCTCGCTTTCGAGAAATAGCTCGATACCCTGCGCGAATCACCGGTTCAGTCTTCAAGCCAGAGAGTTGCACATGGTGATAACAGGGTGAAACTCACGGCAACGATATTTTGTCGTTCCCAAGGTAGTCGAATAAACCTTATTAACAACAATTTTTAACAAGAAGAGATGCGCGGGGGAACGCCCAGGTCACGGTCCCCGCACCTGGCAACGAACTTATGCTTGCCGTCACTGCTTTCGTCCTGGTCGAATATCATACTCTCGAAAGCACGCAGCGAGGCTTTAACTGAAATAGCAAACGCTAATCAGCATTCTCCTTTGGATTCGGGCGTGCGATGGACTCTCAGATGACAGAAAACTTTCAGATAGCAAGAATGGCTTTATGCCCTTGATGTAATACCATCCGCGGAAGCGGGAGCCATTTCTCACCTCGCATTGCGAAAGCTTGTGCCGCACTTCTGAATGTGTAAGGGAGGACTTGCAGTCCGTACATACAGTCGTTAAAAGGCTGCAGCAACGGGTCTGCGATAGCAGACTGCGTGGTAGGCATGTCTTCACGTTCCTCCGATTTTGGCCAACGACCCCTCGTGCCATCGCTATCCATTCCGGAGAAGATATCGCCGGAAAATTACTGATGTTTATTCTGACGTTTACACGATCAGCCAAGCGTTGGGCGAGGCAAAACCTTTGGCGCACTCCCAAACCTTTCCAGGATCGATATATGCAGCCGTCTCATTCATGACATAAGGTTTTAACTAATAATCTTACACCAGAATATCATTTCGAGAGAGTCTGCTACACATTTCTTGTCACAGAAGCGCTAGAGCCTATTCATAAATCTCATAGAGTTTCATAAATCTGAGGCTCACATTTCAAACTACCTCGTGACACCATCATGTGTTCACGTCTCTCGTCGAGCTCTCTCGTCTGTCTATTGTTTTTCATTTGCTTTCGTTTGGGATTTTCTCTCGTCTGACTCGTCGCGTCGTCGTGACGATCTTAACATCTTTACGTGTAGGTGTCGCTGTCGCTGTCGTATCACGTTACACGTATCGGTATGACAGACTCATTCGATTGACTATCACTATGACTCTCGCTCGCGTCGCGTCGCGTCGCGTCGCCCGATTATTTTTAATTGTATGATTGCGGCTGTGACGCTAGTACTGTACTATTTACTCCCCTTGATTGCGGGTCTGCGAGTGCGACTGGTCTCGGACTGCAACCGCGACGCGACGCGACGACCGACGCGACGCGACGCGGCGACGTTCACGTAACTCGTTGCGTTGCGTTGCGAGCTTCAGGTTCAGCCTTCAGTTCACGTTCAGCTTGCGAGTTGCGACCCCTCATCTGTATACCGTTCCGGTGGTCGAATTCATTTTTCCCGGATGGAAATTTCCTCGCGGTTATAGATAAACGGGGGTGCGCCAAGCTCATCGTTTATGGTCTCGAAAATGGACCGTTCGACCTTCCGATCAAAAGTTATGGACGGTCAAAGTTTGGGCCTCAAGCGTTGACTGCAAGTTGCTCGAGTATGACAAAGGCTCATGGCACGATGCGATCCGATGGGCGCCTCTCGCTACGCCGCCAAGCCATTAAACAAAGTTTTGAGCATATATACGTGTTCCCGCTTAGGGTCCGCTAAGGAACACGATATATGCTTGCTTTGCACATATTCATCGATGCCAAGTGTGGTGCGAGTTATTCGCGATCTCGCTTGGAAACCGACCGTTGTGACCTAGGGTTTCGGCCCGCAAACGGTCGGCGGCTTCCCGTTATCTGATGTGAAAGCTGATAATATAGTGATATTAGAAGCCATGCAAAGAAGCCATGCAGCCGCGGCTGTAAAATCTGCAAGACAAGGAGTTTGGGTTCCAAGGGAAAACGTAACTTTTCGCAAATTCAACAATTTCCAACAATGGAAAAGTCAAATTGGGGTAGATTTCGACGAGGAACACGGTGGTAACGTCAAAACCGTCGTACGATAAGCCAATTTTCCGGCAGCAGAGGCGCTGCTGGCCAGAGTGTCGGTAATTGTCGGTTACCATACGCACGCAAAAGTGCGCTAGATGTCGGTAGATGTCGGTACTAAAGATGTCGGGATGTCGGGGGTGACCGGTGCGAAGGCAAGGCGGTCAATGTCGGCAGTAAATTGTCGGAAGATGTCGGTACGTAATAAGAAATGTCGGTACTAAGAAATGTCGGGACTAGTGTCGAGTGGTAACGCACAAAAAAAAGCGTGCGGTGTAGTGTCGGTACTAAGGTAGATGTCGGTACTAAAAAGATGTCGGTACTAGGGTGACCTATGCGAAGGCAAGGAGGTCGATGTCGGGTTGAAGTGTCGGTACTAATTTGAAGTGTCGGTACTAGTTGAGATGTCGGTACTAAGTTAGATGTCGGATAGAATCGCAGGGCGCGAAGCGGACGGAACACAAGAAAGACACCTCTGAACGTAGGTGGGTCCAGACCTGATGTGAAAGCTGATAATATAGTGATATTAAAGCTTGCACTGTAAAATGCCAAAGCAGTGAGGCAGGGTTTCTCGGTTCGGCTAAGTCGGATTAAACTGAAAGATAATTGAGTTTAAGCTGGCGGACGGACCGTGACACACGAGCGGAGCAAACAGCAGGCACTGCAAGTGACATCCTGCTGGACTTTAGGTTCAGGGTTATTATTATGGGCTCTGATAGCCCCTAGCCTGACCCGTATCTGATCGGAACCGTGACTCCGCTAGTAGCTAGGATGACAGTACAGTAGTACTGTACTGTCAGTCATCACTTCGTATTATCCGGGTTTCCGAGATGCATGATAAAAGCACTCGGCCGGGCTGATTATGGGAGCTTAGCCAGTTTGTTTTACCCGAGCGGAACACCTGTTCTCGCAGGTTATGCGCGTCACCACTTCCCTAGTAATTCTGATGGCACAGCGCCGAGCTGTTGCCATGATTGGCTAAGTTTTGACACAGAGATGGGGTGGGCGCCCCCTTAGACAGTGGTCTTCTCTCCGCAGTATGGCCTACTTTTGAAGTGGAGATCAGTTTTTCGGCATTTGTTCAGCAGAGTATCGTCGCTGAGTATGGTTATACTTTACGTTCCGTTTGATCAGCGGGCAGGACACTCCGCGTTTTGTGGGTCGCTCCCACGATTAGCCACTCGGCTCATGACCTGCTTGATTGTGTTGTTGCTTGCTGAGGCTCCTGCAGGAAATGGCCGCTGCGAGATTGTCCATTATTGTCGCACCGCTAGCCCGCAATCCCATCTCACCGTCATTTTAGAAATGGACACAACGCCTAGACCACGTACACGCGCTAGAGCGCGCAAGTTAGCGACTAAGTATTTTCGATGATGTTGGGGCACTGAATTCGGCTACCCCTACAACGCCGCATTTGGCTTCGGCTGACGAATCGGCTGCGGCTGCAACGCTCGTTCAGCGATTACGAAAGGATTCTTTCGATGTTCAATGTGCGAAGACAGCAGCCACTAAAGTTCTGGGAGACAAAACAGCGAAATTTCATGGCAATGAATCGTCGGCTTCGGACATTTTTTCGCAGCTGGTTTCAGAGGTTCAGCAGCTCTTCACGCTGCAGTCGCAGGCACTTGCACCCCTGTTTGAGCTGTCTGCTGCCAATGTCCCTGTCATGACTGCTGCAAATGAGCTGTTGTATTCTGTGTTGTTGCTGCTGACTGCGCCAGGGTCTCCTGCCCGTAATTGGGTGGAGGCTTCTGGGGCCGATGTTCCTGCTGATGGCAAACGTGCCACCCTCGAGGTGGTGCGTATGCTCGCTGATGATTCGACTCCGTTCGAGTCTCTGACTGAGCTGCTTGACGTGAGAATTTCAGATGAAAGTGACCCTGACTCCGGCATTCGTCTTTTTAACAGTTGTCTTCGGGATGCGCAGCGTCTGCAGACGCTGCCCGAAGCCGCTGTTAAAAGGCAATTCCTCTCTGCCCTGTCTGGACCGGCTTACGCCACGTTGGTTGACTCGTTTGCTCGAGCTGACCAGCGTGCGGCTGTGAGTCTGCTCACCCTGCAGGCGCGCGTGCGCGAGCAGTACCGCTGCGGGCGGCTCTCGGGCAAGCGCACTGCGGGGCGCCCCATGTCCGTAGCATCTTGCACCACTGACACTGGCCTGGCTTCGGCCATCGAGCGGCTCAGTTCTCAGTTGGTCAAGTTGCAGCGGGATGTGGATTCCCTTAAGAAGGGTGGCTCCAAGCCACCTCATGGGAAACACGCTCCGCGCGGCTTCCACCGACCTGGAGTGCAACTGCTTGCTCATTCCGCCTCTTCGGAGGTGGCTTTTGACAAGCGGTCTGGCACTTTTGTCCCAACGTGCAGGCACGAGAAGTGCCGCGCCGTTGGGTCGAAGCATTGGCTGAGTGAGTGTCCTCACAAGGACACTCACCCGATGTCCATTTCGGCGTCCTACTGCCAAGCCGTCGAGTCTTATGACTCCGACGTGCTTGCCCTTCGTTTTCAGCGGTACTATGACGCTGGGGATGAGGGGTCCATGGAGCACTTGTGTGCTCTTGTGGGGCAACCTGAAATCTGTGAGCTGTCTGCGCATTCCTTTGCTCCAGAGCCTACGGCTCTGCAGCAGTTCAAGGATGCTGCTGCCTCTGCTGAGTCTGCACCTGCTGAGCATCTTTCCATTGGCCGTGTTGCATTTGCCGAGGTCAGCGGTCCGCTTGCTGGTGGTGTCGCTGAGCCGACCGCCAGCAAGCAGCTGCTGCCGAAGGCCTCTGCACCCGTGCATGGTAAGCCGATTGACTTGCACGGGGTCAGCAGTGCCGCCTTCGTGCCGCCGTCTGCCTCTCTGGCTCTCGGCCCGATGGCTTCTGCTGACAATTCATTCAAAACATTCAACACTGTCCACCCTGACTGGCTTGACATTGACCCTGAGCCTGTTGAAGTGTGTGACTCCGATGACGATGGAGAGGGCTCCAACTACCCTCCTGATGTCTGCCTGACTGAAGTTGAAGGGGGTGCACCGCCGGCGGCTGCGGCATTTCGGCGGTTCGGAGTCCCCAGAGGCTCCAGGCCATTTGGCATCGGAGAATTTGCGCTCACTCTTTTCATGGTGGCTACATTTCTGTTCAGTGCTACGGCGATGCCGACACTCGTGGTCGGCGGTGGTGTCAGGGGCCTGGTTGAGCCCGGAGCCACCTACGGCTACGGTGCGGTTCATCCCGGTGGTGCATTACTGGATTCCTTTTGCCCGTCCGTGATTACTACTGGTTCGTCAATGCCGCCGCGGGATGTGGAACCGTTCTTTTCTCAATCGACCTCAGCGGCTCTGCAATTTGAGGGTCTTGCCACTCCACTTTGGGATCCGCCTGACCCACTTGGGTCTGGTGGTGTCATGCTTATAAGTTCTCTTCTCAATTGACTTCGGATGCTTTTCTTGAATGGGATCCGTATGCTGAACTCGGCTCTGCCGACCAGCTTTACAGTGGCTAGAGTCTGCTTGTTTCAATCCCTGGAGGTGTGATTAGCCTTAGCCGCAGTGGTGGGTTGTGCCGGGACAAGTCCCCGGGCACCCAGCTAAAAGTATATCTGTTTCCAGTGAATGCTGTTTGTTATCTGTTTACTTAGCTCCGCTTGCCTAGCCCTATTAGCTACAGTCACAGCTCCGGGTGGTGTGCTGGACTTTAGGTTCAGGGTTATTATTATGGGCTCTGATAGCCCCTAGCCTGACCCGTCTCTGATCGGAACCGTGACTCCGCTAGTAGCTAGGATGACAGTACAGTAGTACTGTACTGTCAGTCATCACTTCGTATTATCCGGGTTTCCGAGATGCATGATAAAAGCACTCGGCCGGACTGATTATGGGAGCTTAGCCAGTTTGTTTTACCCGAGCGGAACACCTGTTCTCGCACATCCGAGCAGGCGAGGGGTGACACAGGGCACCACAGACCTCCCCCCTTATGGGGGGTGAAAGTCAGTGTTCCCATGATTATCATCAACCGTTTGCTCGCGTGTTGTTGTACAACGAACAAACGGTTGATATATATCGCTTTGTACTGCATAAATATGTGCGGTTTGACCCCCTCTCGACTCACATGCAGAAAAGTGAGGATGCGTGTTTCCATCTTTCCAAGTTTACCGGCGGCGGACGAAGGCGGGGGTAAATTTTTCATTTCATTTCATTTTTCATTTCATCCCCGCCGAGCCCCATCCAACCGAACGTGCCGTGCTTCAAGCTAGGGGTTCCTTATGAGTCATATGCCGTAGCATATGCTCGTAATCCACGATAATCCACGGGGGTCTTTTCGGGGACACTCCAAGCGAGTTGGTCTCGCCGAGCGGGCACAAATCTAAGATTCTTAGCGGTGAGACCGAGATGTGGGAGTCGGGCAAGCAACTCACATGCGGTTATGCATGTGTTTAAGATTTGTTTTATGCATTATGAAGGTGGAAAATATTATAATATATCTCCAACTGCAAGCACTGAACAGCAGTAGATAAGGGTTTTTAGACCTTTGATCAAACAGGAGAAATATGAATATATATATCCTGCTTTGTGACTGTGAAAATGCAGGTGTGCCGGCTCGTGGAATACTAAAGTCAGATAAAATAATAAGATGTTCTGGCTAAGTGTTTCGGGAGCCTGTGACACAGTGACACAGACAGCACTGCAAGTGACATCCAGGCGAGGGGTGACACTAAGGGTGCACCACTGCTCCCCCCTAGGGGGGGGGAAAGTCAGCATCCCCGTGAACCTTCCGTTCTCTCTAACTTCAGTGTGGCGTGATGGGAACGGAGATATATATATGATAATGTAACTTATATATATCACGGTCCCCGAACGAACGAAGCTGGACAGCGGAGGTCCCGGAGGTCACAACAAACTAAGATGAGATAATAAAATACCTTAGGTGTTTTATTATCGGTCGGAGCTGACGGCAGGCAAGATGCAAGTGACACTACACGGCGAGGGGTGACACAGGAAGAGACAGTCACCCCCATTTTATGGGGGGGCGAAAGTCTGTCTCCCCATGACACCACCTCACCCCGAAGGTGTGAGGTGTCACGATGCCAACTTGCCAGGCCAGGCCCAAGATCCTACAGCAAGCACAAAGGCGAAACCCTAAGGAAACACACATCTCGTGAGACCCAAAGGGGTCTTTTTCAACCCAACTAGTGTGGCTCAGCCTGCGTTGGTCTCTAGATGCGTGCTCTAGGGGCTTACGCCCATGCATGTGCTGTGGGGATGACTACTCCCACAGGCCAGCCGGCGAATCTAGCCCCAGCAATCGAGGGTGGACGGCGGCGTAGCTCACGATGGTGAAACGAAGCTGAGCGCCGCCAAGACGTTGTCATCCAACGCCCACGCGATGCGGTGCGACGATGCGTGGCACCAACAGAGCGAGTGCGGGGACGTGGACACCCCAGGGGGGGCGGAGGTGGAAAATGCGGTGTGGCTCCACTCTGCCGCGAGCAAGTGCGAAAGCAGAGAGGAAAAACGGCGGGATGAGGGCTGCAACACCACTAAACACCACCAGGCAGTGGCCAAGGGGCACGCAGGGTGGAGGGAAGAGTGGAGGATGCTGCGGGGTGAGGTCGTAGTGGTCAAAGCTCATGTCGACGATGTGGTTGATGGACTCGATTTTGGTGTCGGGTGCATAAGCACCACCAGACACCACCAGATCGTAGCCAGGGGTAAGTTCTTGTAGTCGAATCACCTGCAGCGCGGAGGCAATTGCAGAAATGCGCGAACGCTGACGATACGAAGCCATGGCCGCTGTAAGCTGGAAATTCTGGAGCCCAATACTTAGGGTTCCCAAACGAAAACGTAACTTTCGCCAAAAATAACCAAATCGAACGATGAAAAAGTCAAATTGGGGTAGATTTTGACGAGGAACACGGCGGTGACGTCAGAAACGTCGTGCGGTAAGCCAATTTTTCTGCAGTCGAGGCGCTGCTGGCCAGAGTGTAGAGTAGGATCACGTGAACGTTGTTCGCGACACTGAACACGTGTCGAAAAAAAAAATGAAGAAGCGAATGCCGCTCAAAGCCCGCCGTAGAAGTCAAGCATGTGGTGAATACCGGAATATCCTAGTTCACTAGATATCAGAGGGTCCCGAACTGTGTGGATAAACTGTGATAAGATAATAAACCCTAAGCTAGATATACCCGGAACGGTCTCACAACGGTCTCGGATACTAGCCTACCTGTGACACAGCGTGTGTCACAGCACGAACCTATAGATCAGTCAGCGGTCCAGTGTTGGTCCTAGGGGTCTGTCATAGGGGCCTGCACCGGGACTCCCAGTCAGGGCTGCCTATACAGATTCCAGCACACCACCCCAGCACTGTGGGTGGTGACTGTCTAGGAGAGTCAGAATGTTAAGATAAGTTAGGGTAGGAGCTAGGGTGACAAACCTAACTGCTAATTCAACTGTGCAATTCTGATACACAAATTGAAACCCTCTAGCCGGCACAAGTGCAGAAACATACAGGCATACAGGTCCTGCTAAACTACTGAAAGGCACGGTGCCAGCAAGTCAGATTAACGGATATAAAGAGTCAAAGTAAAAGCCAATTGAAGACCATGTTGAGGTCAAAGCACACCTCAACACACCACCAGAAGGTGGTGCACCGCCAGAACCAGAAATAAAACTACTCGGGGTCAAAGATCAGAGGAGCACCGTCACCACATTGATCACCGCAGCAGCCCGCAGCACCGCCCTCCAGCGGGTCAGCCGGCAGTAGCACTGCCGCAGCACCCAGGGAGTGCAGCACCGCATCCAGTGTGACGGGGTCCAGCTCGGAGATACCAGAGTAGATGCACAAGTCCCCCCTGCACAGCACAGGCTGCGGAGCAGCCTGACCCGATACCTGCACAGATCCGACGTCATTGGCCGCCGTGTAGGCGGCGGTCCCCACTCCCATGATAGAAATCAAGAGAATAAAGGAGAGCATAAAAGGCATTCCCCACAAGCCAGCGTGGGCAGGGAATCCCCACGGAGGCTTTCCACAGCCGTAGCCGCGGGAAGCACCGGCATGCCAGTCACCCAGAGCACCACCAGAGCTAGGTGCCTGGGTCGCAGGTGTAGATGAGAGATTTGCCGAGACGTCTGAAGCCCGTGGCTTTACCGTGAATGTGCCGTCGGCAAGGTCTTCATAGTCGTCGGTGTTGTAACCCGTGAGATCAACCGTTTCGACGGCGGCGTGGTTCACGGTCTGAACGAACCCAGCGAACTCACCGTCCGCGTCCGCTGTGGTGGTCACCCGCGCCGATTGAAGTGGCGCGGGCTTCACATCTTCTCCCCGCGAGACAGGCATAGCAGGGGCCGGCACGGCGGATGCCGATGCCGCCGCACCACCTGCCGGAACCTGCTCCTCCGGTGTGGCCACCGCTGCGGCGGGCACGCACACCAGAGCCGAAGCCCCCTCGCCCGTTACCGGCAGGAGGCGGGAAAGATGCGTGAGTGTAATGCACCTGCGGGTTGGCCGCGGAGTGAACCTCCGCGGCAAGATCGTCGAGCCTGCGGAGAATGTCGTCCCCCTCGGAATCCGGCCGCTGCTCCACGGTGAAGCCGTAGGCGGACACGTCAATGCCGCCCACCGCTCCCGCACAAAGCACCGCGGGCGGCCCGTACGCGGCTGCCGCACGCGCGAAGGACTCCGCCCCGTCATCCGCCGCCTGCTGGAACAATGCACACATGGCGAGCGCGTGCACCCCCTCTGCGTCCTCCTCGTCGATGGGAACGCAAAATGCCGCGGCAGAGGTGGGCGGGTGTTGGCGCCCGCCCAACGGGCAGTCGCGGTAAAAGTGATAGCTCTCACCTTTGCCCGCCTTCTTGCACCTACCGCAGAACGGCTTTGCCCGTTGATCGTCACGGTCGAAACCCACTGGTGGGGCCTTGTGGGTCCCCATACGGAATCCCCGCGGCTGCTGCCCCCGCTGCTGCTGCTGCCGCTGCTGCACCCGCTCCCGCTGTTGACGCACAACCGGAGCGGCTTCACCTTGCTGCCGCTGAACGAGCCCCTTGAGCTCCGTGATCTTCTGGAGAAGGGCGTCGTACTCGCTGCTGGAAAGGTGTGCGGAGACGCCATCCGCGCCCGAAGCCACCTTCCCCCCGCCCGTCTGTGCCCAAGCCTGGTAAATTTCCACAACCATGGAACGGAGCGAAACCAGTGACACATGAGCCAAGTCAGCGGTCATGGGATAGCGGACCTTCACCGCAGCGTAGAAGGTCGGGTCGAGTCGGGTGTAGAGGCTCAATTTCCTCGTGGCCTCGGTCGGCGTCCAGTCGGAAGCTCGGTTATCCCGCACCAAACGTTGTTCCTTAGCCAAGATCGGCTGCGGGTCAACGTTTGCGGGATAACGCAACGCGGCGTGCTCCTCCTGCTGCGACTCTCGTAGCGCCACCGGAACACAACCCTTGATGATGTCGACAAGGGCTCGCCTTCCATCTCGGTCAGTCGAAGAATCGGTACCAGTGAGCCAGACGTAGGCGTTGCTGTGCTTCTCCACCACGAGAGCCAGAACGTCGTACAAGAGGCCATTCACCTTGTTGACCACTGGAGCCAGAGGGTCGTCGAGGTCAAAGGCACACAGCTCCAGTCCGGCCGACTGAAACTCCGTACGCAGCTGCACCACCAGGTCGGACAGAAGGCCAGCGTCGTCCGTACCGCGGAAATGATGTTTCTTGTCACCAAGAATATCCTCACGGATACTCTTGGCCCAAGCCCGATGGAGTCGCGCTTTGTAGATCTCGTCGACGAGCTTGGACTGCTCCTGCAGGTAACGCCTGACGGCCACGTCCTCGTCTACGTTTGATGCAGGGTTGGGGGTAGGAACAAAAGGCGTGGCCGCTGTTGGTGTGTTCCGCACCCCGTCGATCAACCTCAAAGAGGCATCGATGTCACTGTCCCTCGTGAGGGACTTCTTAGATCTTGTCGTCATTCCCATTTCTAGAAACGCCTGAGGGGAGGCGGTACGCTGTAACACGTTTGGGTAGGGTCGCGGAGAAAATGTGACGTCACAGACACGGAAAGAGCGGTCGGGCCATGCTAGCGAGGGGCGAAGGAAGATGTCGTCGAAGTCAAAGGTGCCAAGGTCACCAGCCCAAAATACGGCAGCAGGCAGGATCAGAGCGAGCAGAAAACCGTGAATAATGAACATTGCGACGACGAAACCCAATCCAAGCCGGCACCCCATAGCTGCGGCTCAAAGTCGCTCACCGCAAGCCGCTCATCTTATAATTCTCCACAAACGCCCAAACGCGCTAACGCGCACCACCTCTCCGAGCGGCCGTTTAGCCAATCATGGCCAAACTAGCAAGTGGAATAAAGCGTGGATGGGGCCACGACCTACCGGAATATCCTAGTTCACTAGATATCAGAGGGTCCCGAACTGTGTGGATAAACTGTGATAAGATAATAAACCCTAAGCTAGATATACCCGGAACGGTCTCACCACGGTCTCGGATACTAGCCTACCTGTGACACAGCGTGTGTCACAGCACGAACCTATAGATCAGTCAGCGGTCCAGTGTTGGTCCTAGGGGTCTGTCATAGGGGCCTGCACCGGGACTCCCAGTCAGGGCTGCCTATACAGATTCCAGCAGTGAATTCTACTCGAACAAGATGTTCCTTGACGCGCCCAAGGTCGTCGTCAAAGCAAAACGTCGCTGATGTCGCGATGTCGTCGTCGGACGTGCAGATGCCGCACGCGAAGTCCGGGAACTGGTTCCGTTCCGGGGAGACGACCGGTGCTTCTGGAGACACGCGGAGTCAGATGCGTCGGTGAGCAATGCGCTCAGCCGGGTGTGAGTAGCTTGTTCCGCTACGATAACCGCTTGTTCCGCGGGATCAAAGTAAGATGAAACATGAAACCACCACTGAACAGTGGTGAGGCCATAACCTGATGGGAACGGAGATATATATATGATAATGTAACTTATATATATCACGGTCCCCGAACGAACGAAGCTGGACAGCGGAGGTCCCGGAGGTCACAACAAACTAAGATGAGATAATAAAATACCTTAGGTGTTTTATTATCGGTCGGAGCTGACGGCAGGCAAGATGCAAGTGACACTACACGGCGAGGGGTGACACAGGAAGAGACAGTCACCCCCATTTTATGGGGGGGCGAAAGTCTGTCTCCCCATGATGGCGCACGAAATCGCTCTGGGACGTGAACATACGTCTCCCGCGTGAACATGATTATGACATGAATTGAGCTGGAAATTTCAGCCCAAATCACAGAACGTGAGAATCGAGAATGTGTCACAGTAATTCAGTATCAGTATGATACTCGAGTATGATACTCATACTGTGTCTGACGATCGGATGAGAGCATGAGACCGATGGGCGATGCCGAATTCATTCGGAACGGATTGAAGTTCAACATCAAGTTGAACTTCAATTCTCCAAAATTATCGGCACTATAATTTCGGTTATTCGAAGGTAGCAGAGTACACCCCCCCCCGGCGATGTCGCCTGGGATTTTTTGTGGCATCAGATTTTCTGTGCGACAGATCCCGTAGCGACGAGTGGGCGCGACAGTCGTGTCGCCCGCGACGGGTTCGGACGGAGACCCGTCACCGTGTGTCAGTTTGCCCGCATCAGATGCCCGAGTCATTTGAGACGCTTGCTTGATCTGTTTTGGGATTTCAAACTGACACTTTCCGATCGGCCGCCACGTGGCCCGATCGAGCCTCGGCCAACTGCCGAGAGCTGTGCGACAGTGCTTAAAACAGTTTCACTAGGATCAGTGAAACAGTTTTCTCACTTCGAGCCCACACGTGCCAAAAGCACGGTTCTTGCTCTTTTTTCTGGGCGAATTATTTAAAACAAATAATTCTTTGGCTCGAAGTAGAAAACTTTCTAACTTCTGACTTGTTTCTTTTCAGGGATGAATCCTCCTCCTAACCCTTTGCCGATTGACCCGGTCCCCATCTGGGGGTCGCCTGCCGTGCGTGCCGCCTTACATGCCTGTAACACATTTTTCCCGACTGTCCGATCTACTAGGTGGTCGCGTGTTACGGCCGAGCATGCGCAAGATGGCTTGTCTCAGCACTTTGGACCGTTGCGCGCAGCTTTTCGTGAAAGCATTCCGCCAGTTGTCTTGCCAGATCTTCCAGCGCTGACGGCAGCAGGCACAAGCTTTCTAGTCGCGGACCCGACGGCGGCTTCCACGTTCTCCATGCCGGCACAGTGGAAAATTGTTCCACCGTTGCCGGCTCCGTGGGGGCCCGTCAAAGCCGCGGCTGAGGCTTCGTGGAAGTTGGTTGGCCGGATTCTAGATTCCGTGCAAACTTACTCTGCGAACTTGCCTGTTGCGCCTGTTGTGCAAGCGCCAGTTGTGCAAGCCGGACCGGTTGATCCGGTCCTGGCGTTGATGCAACAACAGTTGGCTCAGCAGCAAGCAAACCATGAGGCGGCGATGGCAGTGCTTAGGCAAACGGTCGATGCGCAGCAGCAGCAGCTGATTGCAGCCGCTGCTGCTGCAGCCGTGGTTGCCGCTCCTCCAGTTTCGCCTGAGCTGCGGGCGCTAATTGTTGCATTTGAGTCCGCGCCCTTGTTTGTGGAGGAATGGCCTTTGGAGTGCTTGGACGTGTTGACTGCCGTTCTTCAGGTGCATGCGACACGATTGTCGGGTTTTCTTGTCGCGGCCGGTACGGCTCACTTCGGGTTAGACCCGTTAGTGAAGCTTAGGCCGGCCGCCTTTCCACTGATGTGCCATTTGTGCCCGCAGTTGGTTGTCGATGACCCGCAGGCGTTGGAGGGAGCTCTTCGCACGCCGCAGCTGCTTCGTGCTTTCGTCTTTTCAGTGAAGATGGAATTGACGAAGTGGCAGGCGTTCGCAGCGATGATTGATCCGGAGCGCCCTACTGTCGACTTCGCTTTGCTTGGTGCCCCCACAGGTTCACCGTCAGCGAAGGGCGGAAATTCTTCCGCCCCGATTGCTGGCGGTGGCGTTGGGGGCATGGGCGTTCCGGCACCGGCTGCTGGCAGCCCACCAGTGGCGCCAGTTACGCCAACGGTGCCGGAAAAGCATCGGCAGTCTGACGCGGACATCGAGGCGGCAGTTAAGGGCCTGGACGTGTCCCCTGACGCTGCGCAGTTCTCAGGTAGGTCGCTCTTCACTCGTCTTGCCCCTGTTAGGCCTGTTTCAGGTGTTCATCGGGGTCTTGATTTGAGAGTCCGTCCACGCCAGACGTTCGCCGAAGATGATTCTCCGGCGTGGGAGATTGGCGTGGACGGAAGAGCTCACCTTCGAGTTAACTCGAAGTGTAAGTCTCTTGAGGAGTGGGAGACTAGCTTTCTCGACATCGCACTTGCCGCCCCATCAGTTGAGGGCGGCAAAGTCTTGTTAGCTTTTCGCACTTGGTTCTGCCTTCGGGCAGAACAATTCGGCTTCAAGGTCATGTTGGAATTTTATGACTTCCTCATGCACCTTGTGAGTGAAGAGAAGTCCTCCATGGAGATGGCGAAAGTCACTCTCGTGTGGCAGGATTTTCAGCTCCGCAAAATGTCTGCGGGGGTTGATCTCTTCACTCCCTCGGGGAATTCTAAGAAGGTTGCTGATGAGCGCCCTTCAAAGGTCCCCAAGGTGGCCAAGGCCCCTCCCGTGGCTCCCCCTTCTGCCAAGAAGTCCAAAGGCAAGTATTGCTATAACTTCAACAAGCAGAAGGGTTGTAGTTACAAAGCATGCGCACACCCGCACGTCTGTTCCGGGTGTGGGGGGGGTCACCCGGTCTTCGAGTGCCCTAAGACCAAGGTCTGAAGGGTCGAGCTGCTGCCTGTGTGTGACACGACACAGGCTCGGCAGCAGGGTGAGCTGACTGCGGGGAAATTGCCCCCGCCTTGTGTTGTGTCGGCTTCGCCCGTTCCTTTGGATTTGTCCTCCCCTCCACCAGTTGTGGAGGGAAACCCTGTTCAGTCAGCCTCGGACTCACCGAAGCCTGACTCTGTTCTTTGTTTGTCCCCGGACAGCCCGTTGGTCTCTGTCAGGGGCCCCTTGGAGGGGGGTATTGTTGACACCCCCCCCCCTGCTTCGTCCCCCCCTGCCCAGGCCCCGGTGTTTGGGCCTAAAGGTGTCTTAGACACTTTTGCAGGTCGGGGGAGAGTTGAGCCCGTCCCGAGGCTTGGTCGGGAGAAGCGGCCCATGGCACACGCTTGGATGTGCCGTAGCCGTCCGGCTAAAGCCTTGAGAGGGGCTTTGGAGTGTCACCCGTCGGCGACACATTGTTTTCAGGAAGCTTGGGACTCTTTCGGGAAACCCAAGCATGATTCCTCTTTTGTCCCCGGACCAGTTGACATTGGGGGCAAGCCCGTCCCGGTCACTGCCTCCACCCGTTGGCCAGCTTTGCTGGATCAACTGTGGGCAAAGACTTCTGCTGTCTCTTTAGAAGCAGCAGGCACTTCTGTCCAGCAGTGGCAGGAGTTCATGTCTGAGCTCAGGGAGGCCGGGGCCTCGGTCCCGGCCATGACTTCCCAGGCTTGCAGAATGGCAGCTGCCTTTCTGGAAGACCCTGATTGCGTGTACCTTGTTAGGGGTGCAGCATGCGGGGTGGGGTTTCCCTTTTCACAAGTTCCTGAAGACACTTTCTACTCGGTAGAAAATTATGTGTCTAAGGAGCACTGGCCGGCCATGCAAGCAGAGATTCTCAAAGAGAAAGCTGCTGGCAATGTGGTTGAGGTCCGCATGCACTGGAAAGTGCAGGGCATCTCGGCAGTGGGCATTGTGGAAAGGGAGAGGAAAGGTGTGATTAAATTCAGCCCTGTGTGGGACTATTCCAGACCGGAAGATGTGGGGGTTAACTCCCGCATCGACCTAGTCAAAGAGAAGTTTGCCTCGGTGAAGGATGCTTACTCTTTGCTTAGACCGGGTTTGTGGATGGCTAAGGTGGACCTCACCGCAGCCTACCGGAGTGTCCCAGTGGCAGCCCGGTACTGGATGTCCCACGTGTTTAGGTGGGATGGTGAAGTTCTGGCTGACACGAGGGCCCCCTTCGGGAATTCCTCTATGCCAGGTATCTTCACCAGATTCACTCGGGCAATTGTCCGATGGATGCAGGCTCAAGGTGCCTCAATTGTGGGGTACCTGACGATTTTCTCCTGGTGGGCTCATTTCATGAGGTTCAGGAGTTCATGTGGCTTTTGCACGAGTTCGTAACCTTCCTCGGCTTCGAGGTCAACCCGGACAAGTGTGAGGGTCCCTCCCAGGTCCTAGAGTTCCTGGGGGTGGAGCTCTCCACCACCGAGGGGGTTTGCACTGCTCGCATCTCCGAGGATCGGATGCTTGTAGTACAGGCCAAGGTGGAGGAGGTCCGCAGGTTGGGGGCCCTCGGTGGCCCCCAGGTTCCCCGGGCCAAGCTAGAATCCTTGCTTGGCCTGCTTGCTTTCTGCGGGCAAGTGGTGTACGGCCTTTCGCTGTACACTAGGTTTGCCCATGCATTGTTGTCACAATGCAAGGCGAGGTTCCTCCACCTTAATGACAAGGTGGTCCAGGACCTCAAGGTCATTTGCACAGTCATGAGACTGTACAATGGCCGACGAGTCCGACTGGACCGGCTGGAGGTTAAGTGGGAATGGTTTTCCACTGATGCCTCCACCGGAGTCGGGATGGGAGCAGTGCTGGACAAGCGCTGGTTCGCCGTCACCTGGGCTTGGCTCCGTAGCCAGCCCCAGGAGGATTTCTTCCCTTTCAATCCAAATAACCCAAAGTCTAAGGACATCGGGTATTTGGAATTGTTTACCCTCTACTGGGCCCTGGTCCTTTGGGGTAAGCACTTGGAGGGGAAGTCCGTGGTTGTCCACATTGACAACAAATGTGTCATTGGGCAACTACAGCGGTGGTGGGGCCCGTCTGAGTACATACCGTTACTCAGACAGTTGTTCCTCGTGTGTGTCCAGCATCACATCCGTCTGCTTCCAACCTACATTGCCTCAAAGGACAATGTCTATGCTGACCTCCTTTCGAGGGGTCAAATTAGTGCATTCCAGAGGCGGTGCAGGGAGGACAGGCATCACTCGGTCCGGATTGAAGACCGGGATGATTGGATGCTCCTGCCCAACCGGTGGAGGGCCCTGGACGTCCAGTTCGGGCCCTTCACGGTTGACTGCTGTGTTTCACAGCACGGTGCCAACTCCTTCTGCCGGGTCGGCTGGACGAAGGAGGACGACGCCAGAGTTATGGACTTTCGGGGCCATAACTGCTGGGGGAATCGTCCTTTCTCTGGCTTCCTCGAGATCATCCAGAATTTTCTGAGGTGTAAGAGGCAGCAGCAGCGTGGCACCGCCGGGACCTTCTTGGTCCCGGTCTGGGAGGGAGACCCCGGCTACGAGCTGGTAAAGTCCCTCCCCGGGGTGTTCAAGGTAGTGCGCCGTTGGCCCGCACGGAGTACCTTGTTCACCGCCCCCTCCCCGCAAGGGGGAGGGCGGACTTACTGGGGGGACACCAGATGGGCCACCATGGTGGTCCGCTGCCCCCCGCACCCTGTCGAGTGGACTGACTCCGTGCTCACCGGGGTGACTTGGTGAGCAGGTGAGGAGCTCGACAGGCTGTTGGCCCAGACCGCCATCTACCAGTCTGTGTGTTTTGCCTTAAACACACAGGCCTCGTACTCTACCGGGGTAAGGAGCTTCGTCTCTTTCTGCATCTCCGGCAGGTCTCGAGGTTTTCTGGCAATGATGCTCCCGGCAACAGATGATGTACTGGCATGGTGGGTCGTGTTTATGGTTACTGACCGGAAGGTCAAGCCATCCACCGCCAAGAAGTACACCTCGGGCGTGAGGGCCCTCCATCTGCAGCTGGGTTTGGTGTGGGTCCCGGTGAGGGAGAGATGGGCCGTGCATTCAGCCCTGCAGGGCTGTGGTCGGAGGTGGGACACCCCCTCCAAGCAGACCATGCCCATCGGGTTTGAGGAGCTGTTGCAGATGGCAGTAGTGGTAGACCCCAACAGTTTCCTAGAGATTGTGGTGTTTGCTGCCATGCTGACTGCATTCTTCTTCTTCTTCCGGAAGGACAATGTCTCGGTTGAGAAGGCGGACGCCTGGAACCCTCGTGGTCACCTGGTCCGTGCCGACATGTCCTTCCCGGTCCTGGAGGAGGGGGCCCGTCAGGTGGACATTAGAGTGCGTCACTCTAAGACCATCCAGGCGGGAGAGCGCTACCACACCGTGCGCGCGGTTGAGGTCCCCGGCTCCCCCATCTGTGTCGTCCGGGCACTTTGGAGGATTGGGCAATTGCCGAACCTCGGCCCGGACGGGCCTCTGTTTTGCACCGAGGATGCCAAGGGCCGCCTGAAGCCCTTGACACACTCGGTGTTTGTGGCCGTCTTCCGCAAGCTGGCGGCTCGGGCGGGGCTGGACCCGGCTGCCTACACCGGCCACTCCTTCCGCCGTGGCGGGGCCACCGCTGCCTTCAGGTTGCAGGTGCAGGACGCCCTGATTCAGGCCCACGGTGACTGGGCCTCCGAGTGCTACAAGCTGTACTGCGACATGGACGCCGCACAGCAGCTGATCCTCCCCTCGGCAATGGCTTCTGGCGCTGCAGCCGCCACCCGCGCCTTCGAGGGGCGAGCCTGATCGGTACGTACCCGCTCCCTCCCGGCCCTCCCGCCCCTCTCTCTCTCTCTTGCCGATGGGTTGGGTGTTGTGGTCTCAGTTGCAGTGCTTCCCTAGCAGCAGGAACCTAGGCTTGCCTCTGGTGTACTCCGGTGTCTGGATAGGCCCTACTGTGGGCTGTACCTAGGCTTGCCTCCGCTGTACTCCGGTGCCTAGTTAGGCCCTATTGTGGGCTGTTGTGCTGCTTAAGGGGGTCCCAAGCAGCAGTGACCCAGACTCCGGTAGAGTGTACCGCTGGGTGTACCGGGGTTTGGTTAGGCCCTACTGTGGGCTGATGTGCTGGTTTTGGGGACTCGGGTCCCAAGCAGCAGTGACCCAAACTCCCGGTGTACCGCTGGGTGCTTACCTCCGGGGGTTTGGTTAGGCCCTATTGTGGGCTGATGTGCTGGATTTGGGGACCCGGAGCCTAGGGGCCTCGTGCGGTACCGCTGGGTGCCTGCTCCTAGTTGGGTGAGAGGAAGCTTCTTTGTCCCCCAGGTCTTGGCTGAAGCCTGAAGCCTGAAGCCTGAAGCCTGGAGCCCAGCAGCTGCCGAGCAGCTGCACAGAAGCTTCCTTGTGTCACCACTGCTTAGAGCCACAGTTCAGACACTTGGCTAGTTGTGAGATTGAGAGATGAGACAGACTCGAGAGTTGTTGGTACAGAGACACAGAGACATGGGACCCCTGCCTGATGGCTGACTAGCAGACCGCTGTGACCAGGAGTACTGGAACACATCTCCGCAGACGGTATATCAATATTTGATTTGTATATAAAACATTGCTTTCCCATGTGTGTTGTGATTGTGCCTTGGTGTACCTGCTTCCTGGCAAGAATAATCCAAAATTATCGGCACTATAATTTCGGTTATTCGAAGGTAGCAGAGTACACCCCCCCCCGTCGATGTCGCCTGGGATTTTTTGTGGCATCAGATTTTCTGTGCGACAGATCCCGTAGCGACGAGTGGGCGCGACAGTCGTGTCGCCCGCGACGGGTTCGGACGGAGACCCGTCACCGTGTGTCAGTTTGCCCGCATCAGATGCCCGAGTCATTTGAGACGCTTGCTTGATCTGTTTTGGGATTTCAAACTGACACTTTCCGATCGGCCGCCACGTGGCCCGATCGAGCCTCGGCCAACTGCCGAGAGCTGTGCGACAGTGCTTAAAACAGTTTCACTAGGATCAGTGAAACAGTTTTCTCACTTCGAGCCCACACGTGCCAAAAGCACGGTTCTTGCTCTTTTTTCTCCCGCCATCCCTCCCTGGTCCTGTTGTGTGACTCTGGGTTTGAGCGTGGTGGGGTTTGGGTGAGAGGAAGCTTCTTTGTCCCCCAGGTCTTGGCTGAAGCCTGAAGCCTGAAGCCTGAAGCCTGAAGCCTGGAGCCCAGCAGCTGCTGAGCAGCTGCACAGAAGCTTCCTTGTGTCACCACTGCTTAGAGCCACAGTTCAGACACTTGGCTAGTTGTGAGATTGAGAGATGAGACAGACTCGAGAGTTGTTGGTACAGAGACACAGAGACATGGGACCCCTGCCTGATGGCTGACTAGCAGACCGCTGTGACCAGGAGTACTGGAACACATCTCCGCAGACGGTATATCAATATTTGATTTGTATATAAAACATTGCTTTTCCCATGTGTGTTGTGATTGTGCCTTGGTGTACCTGCTTCCTGGCAAGAATAACACTTCGCACTTTCCACACCACCACCGCACGAGCAGGACCAGCACCATCACCATCAGGATCAGCATCGCCAGCTGAGCATTGGACGGGACAGGCGGGGGAGGTGCTATGCTATAGAACTCACTTCTGTTGCACTTAAGTATTTGTCTTCGAATCGGTATTCGCCTGTTTCAGCCTTTTGGCGGGTGATCACCTAATTTTAGCGCTCCACGATTGATATCCTATCTTTCCTGTAGGGCAGGACATACTTGGCATGACGTGAGCAAGTGTCGCGTCTTGGGAACTCCACATCAGTGTGGCGCGCTGCGAGTTTTGGCGGACTGCACATAACGCGTGGCCTTCGTAAGGGAAGTTAAGGTTAAAGCATCAGGCTTTCGACCAGGTCCAAAGACGTAAGCCATCGAGACCCGACGGCGCAAGCATTCCCTTGTTGACTGTCCCGTGTATTTCGGCGACGACCGTACAATGCTTCGACGATTCTCAAACGATCTGATGGAGGGCCTACGGCACGGCGTACCACCTTCTTCAAACGCAAGTTCTCAATCAACTTCTATCCCAAGTCAGCGGTATGAGCGTTCGGGAGACATCCAAACCATCCGAATTGACGAACCGGAGATTACTACCTGGGAGAAAGGAATGCCTTACCGCATCACATGGAGCTGCGAAGGCGTGCAGTCGGTGAACATATTCCTCGTGCAGGTACGCCCTTGCAAGCTCCGGATGCCTTACAGGTAGAAGTCCTGCGGCCCGTTCGCCTCGCCAGATCTCAATTCCGCCTTTGATCTCTCGTTGCCTCCTTGCCCTTGCCTGCACAGAGTCCTAAAAGACCGAAAGTACCAGCATCCGAAACGGATCCCCCAGCTATGCATGATTCGCTTCCTGAGGATAGCAAGGAGGGCGCAAACCACGAAGAGAGCTGCCGTGGACCTCTGGAAGACGATGCCGAAACGTACGGCTTAGAGCTCGCCCCTGACGAGGCCGCCTGTCTTGAGGAGGACGAAGCTGAGGACGTGACGCTACCCGCCGACCATGTTTGCATGAATGAGGAGATCGAGATTGCGCTGGATGATGACAGCGCTATCAAGGGTAGGCACGGCGGGATGTCTTCGCGCAGGACTTCGCCGTCCTGGTTTGCGAACCAGGAGCGCGATTTCAAAAGTGTTGTCTTTGGTCCATACTTTGTCGGAATTGTATTGCTATTGCAGACTTGTGCTGCCATCAAACTCTGCAAGTTGTCCGCCCCTGTTGTGTCACGTCAGCGTCACTCCCTGCGTCATCAACGTCTCGCTTTCCGTATCACTGTCAGACTGCGTTTGATTCGGTCCTCCTCCAGGCTTTGGTTGCGCGGCAATCCTTAGAACTACGGAAATTGAGAGCCAGCCCGCATAGGTGCCGCGATCCCAAGCCATAGTACGTCAGTTTGTGAGAAGATGTGGCGCGACCCGCAGGCGTGGAGGCACCGGAGCCAACTTCAGAGGGTTTGGCACAGAATAATGGCGCAGCTGGCAGGTATGCGAATGCTGTGAAAGTTTTCGTGTTCGATGCGAGCGCAGTTATTTGGATATGCCTCGCCGGGGAGGGAGCGGGCCCAGTGAACTTATTGAGCACCCCAGGAGCTGCGGCGAACCCCTTGGCCTTAGAGGGCGATACCTTGCTGCCTTGGCAAGGGCGGGGGTCGGCGGGAGCATGGGAGGCGAGCCAAGACCTGGATGGGCATGCTTGGCAAGGTGGCGGCGCGCACGGCAGGCACCCTGCGTGGCACTGTGACGGGCACCATGCGAGCCCTGCACAAGGTCCCGGTCGCCCGTCAGGTGAACTGCCAGCCAGGTCAGCGCCCGTCTCCCCTCGCCAGACCCTCGCCTCCCTTTCCAAAGCGCCGAGCTGGAGCTTGCTCCGCCGGCCATGCTTGAGGCTTTGGGTGACGGAGACAAGCACAGTGTGGTGACACTGCAGCGACCGCCGAGCCCGGGCTTCAACTTTCCCTCATGCCTCCGAAGATGGGTGACCCTCGAGGACAGGGCATTCGGCAGCACGCCATGCCACGTGTTCCAAGTCAAAGAAGCACCATGCCACGTGTTCCAAGTCAAAGAAGCACCATGCCACGTGTTCCAAGTCAAAGAAGCACCATGCCACGTGTTCCAAGTCAAAGAAGCACCCGTCTGTATGGAGGTTCCGGGTGACACGGGTGGCTCTTCGTGTGCGGACACTGAGGCGCAGCAGTCTGTGAGGAGATGGAGAACCCGGATGTTTCCAAGACAGAGTATGTGTACAGTTGGAACGTTTGCGAGTATCTGGTAGTGGGACGTGGATTAGATTGCTGTGAGACTAGAATTGGTGATCGACAAGGCTGAAGGCAGGAGATTCTCCGGAGGATTCTGAACAGGGGCATCTATCGCCGGGTTGGACTTGATCCACTGCAGACGAGGGCGTCGAGGGGCACTGCCTGGCGGCTTTGCAAGGGGGGCACCGCGAGTATATAAGCGGGGCCTCTCGCGGGAGGCATAGCATGAGCAGGGAGGATATGAGGATGCATTAGCACGACTTTCCGGCGCGGCGAGTTTGGTGGACACGGAGAGGGCACTGCATGCAGCTGTTGGCAGGAACGTAGTTGAGGGTGTTAGGAGGCAGTAGTCGGAGGCGTTGGTGCAGGCGCTCGGAGGGGCAAAGCTCCTGGGGGAAGTGTTTTTCCGGCCATCGACACGCGCTTCATGGAAGCATCGAAAACTTCCAAAGGCGAGCTACCTGGGCGTTTCTGGGTCCCTCATGATCCGTGGATGGTGGGAGGGGCCTTGCACAGGCTCGAACCAGGTGGAGTGGGTGGTGCCCTTCAATCTGCGGTCGGGGAACTATCGGCTGCTGCTGGTGTCCCTGCAGGACCCGGTGTACTCCAGTGCAGACCAGGCCCTGGAGTTTGTCGCCGCCGGCAGCGTGGTGGAGGCCTGGCTCCCAGGTTGCCATTCCTAAAGTCATCATCCCCAGCCCGCCTGCGCTGTTTCGCCTTCCGCTCTGTGTCTGCTAGCCATCAACACACTACTTTGCGCTTGACCTCCCGCTGTCATGTCACACCCCTTCGCTCTTCGCTGCCCTTCTGTCCACTCGCGCGCTTCACTCCTCACAGGATCACCCTCTTGTCCTTTGGAGCTTGCAGCATCTGCGGGGCTCGCTGCATCTGCGGGGAGAGATCTGTTTCGGTGCGCTGAAGTGCGAGGCGTGGGTGCCATCACGACTTGCATGACTCCACACCGCTTGAACATGTCTAGTCGAGTGTGCTGGTCTTTGCCTGCACCTGCGCCCCACCTTCCCGCACGGGGCTGCCTGCACCTGCGCCCCACCTTCCCGCACGGGGCTGCCTGCACCTGCGCCCCACCTTCCCGCACGGGGCTGCCTGCACCTGCGCCCCACCTTCCCGCACGGGGCTGCCTGCACGTGCGCCCCACCTTCCCGCACGGGGCTGCCTGCACCTGCGCCCCACCTTCCCGCACGGGGCTGCCTGCACGTGCGCCCCACCTTCCCGCACGGGGCTGCCTGCACTTACGCCCCACCTTCCCGCACGGGGCTGCCTGCCCAGGCTCGCCAGGGGTCGCGTTGAGGCGGCCTCCACGGTTCCTTGCATGGCAGGGATCCACATCGTGGACGGCTCGAAGGACTCCCGTGAGCGCGTCTGCCAGGTGCACCAGCAGCAAACTCTCAGATGTGTACGCACCCACGGCCACCCCCTCTCCCCCTCCCGACTTCCCATATCCGCTTTCTCTCCCCTGTCACACTCCTCTGTTCCCTTTCATCCCCTCTCCTCCTACCCCACGATCCCCTTTCTCACATCTAGTGGTCAGTCAGAGGCTCACGGCCCCCTCGAGTGCGCGTGCACCCTCCGATGAGTGAGCAGCCACCGACACTGAAGTACAGTAGGTCTTGAGGGGGGTCATGCCAAGCAGGGGGAGGGGGGAGCATTGAGGCCGGGAGGAGCCAGCAGGCCTCAGAGGCAGAGCAAGCTTACAAGTGGGAGCTGCCCTTGTTCGGGCTTGCCGCCTTCGCGTCACACGCGTACTGCAGCGCTGCGGATGACCCCTGCTGCTACCCCAGCCTCGCGTCGTACATCTTTGAGAATCGGCAGGTCCGGCCCAGAGTCCAATTTAGGAGCCACCTCCGCCCCCAGCCTCCGCAGTTCTCCCAGCCACAGATGCTTGGGGCCTGCACCTCGGTCCTCAATTGCCTTGGCCTCTGACACTTGACGCCCACTGAGAGGCTTAGTGGCTGCCCGCGCCATGCCCGCTGCTTTGGCCTCACCGGCTCGGTCTCTGGCACAAGACCTTTAGGTAGCTGGATAGCCTCCCTGAGATTCTCCGACAACCGGAGCACAACTTCAAAATTCAATATATCTCAGTTTGGCTGCAAATACCTCAAATTCGTTTGCGGTTTCGGAGTGTGCCAATACTCCGTCTTCAGCTTGCTGTTCTCTTCTTGGCAGCCTGCTCTCCCATTGGCCACCGTGCTTTTCTCTTCTTGGCAGCCTGCTCTCCCATTGGCCACCGTGCTTTTCTCTTCTTGGCAGCCTGCTCCCATTGGCCACCGTGCTTTTCTCTTCTTGTCTGCTCTCCCATTGGCCACCGTGCTTTTCTCTTCTTGGCAGCCTGCTCTCCCATTGGCCACGTGCTTTTCTCTTCTTGGCAGCCTGCTCTCCCATTGGCCACCGTGCTTTTCTCTTCTTGGCAGCCTGCTCTCCCATTGGCCACCGTGCTTTTCGCTTCTTGGCAGCCTGCTCTCCCATTGGCCACCGTGCTCAGTGCACCATCATTCATCGAACATCATACATCGAGAGGCTTCGAACCGAGTGATAGTGCTGCGCCCCCTCCTGATGGAAACCCGCGGCAGCCCGTCCACTGCGACCCTCCTATGGTTGTGCTGGTTCGAGGTTAAGCTCACGGCAGCACCTCCCCTGCGCGGCAATGACAGAGAGTGCTGCTCGGCAAGGCGGGAGGAGGGGGCGCGGCACCAGGTGGACGCGGTGGAGCAAGTGGAGGCTTTCGCCAAGTGCTTCAGGCTCGAGGCGCAGCATCTGGGCTCCCGCAAGATGGTGCGGGGGCTGCGCATCAAAGTGTACCAGGTGTGCCCCGGCACCTTCTGCCGCAGCAGGGCTGCCTGCGGGCCGCTGTCTCCCGCCCCCCCCCCTTCCCTCCTCTCGCTGGAGCACAGCGGTCGAGGGCTTATGGCGGCTCCAAGAGCATGTGGCGAGGGGGAGAGGGGCTCAGGAGTATTCTTCGCGAGGGCGCACCACCAAGGGGATGGTCTCGGGGACTCGCAAGGAACCCCTCACTGTGGTGGCCATCAAGGGCACCAACAAGTTTCAGGCCTGCCCCTGCACCCCCTCAATCCCTGCCGAGGTGCGCTTTGTGCAGTGGACTTGTGCCGCGCGGCATGTGCAGGGTTGGGCTGCTACCCACGGTTGAGAACCGCCGGAGGCCGGGGTGGGATGCAGGTGGCCGACTTGTGGCAGAATGCTAACATCGTGCTGTTTGGAGAGGCCAAGGTGCTCCGCCGCCTGGCCGCCGCTTCCCCAGCTGCGCCGCTTCCCCGCCAGCTGCCTCATGGTTTGCAGCGGAGAGGCGGGCCCATTATTCCGCGGAGTTTGCGGTCTGCGGTGCTCCTGAGCATCTGACCGTTCGGTCACACTTGCAGCATTTGAGAGCCGTCAGATGCGCGCTCCTGCAAACCTTCTTATCTGGATGCGGCGATGGGCCACGCCCGCGAAGGGGCCTTGGAAGGCAAGAGCGCTCGTGCAGTGACCGTGACGAAGTTCACAGGGGTTGCCATCCGCCGGAGGACGAGTGGATGTGGCGCATCGCGTACACTTCCAGGCGCAGAACGCGCCAAGAGGGCGCCTTGCAGCGTGTGCGGGGTCGCCGCACCGATGTTGGGTGCCTCCGATCTCCATTCCCACTCGAATGCCGGGTCGAGGGGTGAAGACTCGTCCGCTGTTGTGCCAAAACCATGACCTTATTTAACACATAACGAAATGGTGTCCTTAATATGGAACGTGTAATGAGAATACATGGTTTTGGCTTGACACTCGAAGAGTCTTGACCCCTCTGCCGGGCCCACTCCTGCGCGCGCTCAGGCGTATGCTCTGTGCCCTCGCCGATGCGCCTGCTCCAAGGCCATTGGAGGACAGGGATCCCGCCCGATCCTGATGGCTGATGCTCGGTCACCGGGCACGCGCCTGTGGAAGTGAGACTCGGGAGGGCTGTGCCGGGAGATGCAAGGCACCCGAGCGCGCGTGTCAGGTTTGTGCCCCCGCCGCGGAGTGGGTCGCGTCAGGCGGTGCGCATTGTGGCACGAACGTGGATAACTGCTGACCTCCACAACGCATGCGCAGGCATATGTGGAGGAAGCTGTGAAGGTGGTGCTGTACGAAATGGAGGTGCGGGAGTTAATTAGAGCTCCGCACAGCGTGTACGTGGTCGGCCACTCCTTAGGTGTGCGTGATGCCCCATGCGCTCCCCCTGCCGTTGATTTCCAGTGTGCAAAACGATCCATGTCATCATCTCGCCGTCAATCATCGATGTGACACCCCACGCCCCATCACGATACTCCCGGCAGGCGCACAACAGCGTGCCCCTGCCCAGCCGGCGGTCCGCGGTGTGCAAACAGGTCCGCAGCCACTCCCCACTTTCGGATTTCGGGTTCCCACAAAGCCACGATGGTATCTCGAGTGCCCTGGACCCTCTGCCCCCTGTCCACACCCCTCTAGCATGAGCCAGGCCTCCGCGGCCCCCGTGAAGGTTGAGCCAGGCCTCCGCGGCCCCCGTGAAGGTTGAGCCAGGCCTCCGCGACCCACGTGAAGGCATTTGAAGCGTTGCTGCCTCCAAAGTGCGGCGTCTCCCCTCGCGCTGTCTCTTTCTCTTTCTCTCGCTCTCACTCACGCAGTCATTCGCCTCTCAACGCTCAAGGGGAGGCCTATTCAAGGGACCATTAAGCTGCTAGCTGATGTGGAGGCGCCCCCCTGGAGATATTGGAATGGGGCACTGCACTGCTTCGCTACCCCTGTGCGAAGATCGGGCACTGGCTAAGCTCCCCCTGGCGCACTTCTTTCAAACCTGGCTATCATTCCCGTGTTGGGCCAAAGGCGGAGGGAGCCGGACGGAGCGTATGGGGAGGATAAGGGCGGGATCTTGCTTGGCAGGGGGGCATATTGCTGCGGAGGTGGGCCGGCGGATCTCCGGCATCCACTCGGTCGCCTTTTGCCTGCCTTATCTTGCGGCGCCACGCTCCCAGTACCCGGTGACCCTCGCTGCCAAATCATGCTGCCCCCCACCCATTGCGCGGGTTCCCAGCGGGCGCCTGCGCATGATCGCCACTCGTTCGCTCATCCTTTGCTGTGCTTGACGCCTGGGCACACTGGGTGCATGTAGTTGGACAGCGCAACGTAGAGAGTCTGATGAGCATTCATAGTTTCTCTCTCTCTCTATTTGTCAAGGACAGAGTTTGGTCCACCGCTCTTTGTCGGGAGGTGTCGACTTGGATGGCGACGTCACTGGGAGTTTGGTCCACCGTTCTGTGTCGGGAGGTGCCGACTTGGATGGCGACGTCACTGGGAGTTGGCAGCGCGAGTGCCCATTTTCCACGGCCAGGCTTGCGTGTGCTGTAAAGTTTGGTTGACTGATGTGCTGAGACGCGCTGCCCGGGGAGGAGTGTCTGGGGAACTACTCGCAGGGACTCACCGTGGTGAATGTGGTGCGCCTATCGACCCCCCGCGACCCTCGCCACGCGGTATAATGCAGTGTAGCTGGGCCGGGCGCTCGCTGTCCGCGGCGCAGAGCCCCCTGCTCGGTTTGGCTTGCCCCACGCTGAGGATAGGGCACGCTGCGCCGCATGTCGCTGGAGGCTGCGGACCGTGGGTGATGTGCCGGGGTGTGGGGAAGGAACTGGCGCAGGTAGGGGACCCTGTGACGTTGGGATTTAACAATCGTGGGGTCGGCGATATCGTGCTCTCGTACCCGCCGACGTATCGCGGAATGCACTTGCACAACCACCGCTTGGCGGCCCGGCAGCTGTGCCTCTTCTCCCGAGAGAATATTGCAGCTTCAAGGGAGCAATTTAGGGGGGGGTGTCCCGCCCCGGAGCTACCTCCTCCCGAGGCGCTGGACCGCAGCCCTCCCAACAGGGAGATGAGCGGGTCGCAGTCAGCTTCAGATCGACAGCCAGACCGGCGCTGGGTCACGGAGCGACTGGTCGCCGCGGCGGCTGCCTGGGCCAATGGCGATACGGAGTCCACAGCGCCGCGGTGGGTGGCGCTAGATGCTGATCTCGGACTGGCCACGAGCTTGGCACGGGCAGTGCTGAGTGCGCACCGCGAAGCCCATGTCGTTGGTGAGCTGCCCCCTTTCACTGCCTGGCCGTTGATTTCTGCTGATCCGTCATCCAGATCGCCAGCTGCATAGGCCGGCGTGCCAATGTGTACATGCAACTTATTACTATTTTCCCACATCTTCAGTGAATGGATCTGTTTATCATCGCCGGGTCGCCTTTATTTCCCCAACAGATCCCTGCAAGCCCGGGACGGTGTGAGGGAGCGTTACAACGCTGAGGAGATGCAGTTAAACCCAGGGGGAATGGGGCATGAGGGAGCGTTACAAGGCTGAGGAGATGCAGTTGGTCGTGTGGGAAGGGGCATTATGGGTTGCTTCCGAGCGGTGATGCAAACGCGGCTGAGGGGAGGGTGGCTGCCATGGCCCAGGCCCAATGGGGTTGCAGAGCAAGATGTGGGCCGTGGAACAGAGGTTTGCGGCGCGCGTGCACGAGTGCCATGACCTCACTCCACGACCTGGAAGCCGGGTCCAGGACCTCCCATCCGGCGAAGGTCCCCCACATGCAAGGTGGGCTCTTCGCCGCGCATCACTGGCGCTCCCCCGAGTGGAAGTGAGCAGCGCAGGGCGAATCGCCTGAAGCTCTGCCGGCTCTTTGCGTGCATCGCAGGCGTGCGCGTGGCGGATATCTGCGTGCGCCGCAGACACAGCTACTAATCCCTGCGCCGTGCAGGCCTGTGACTTCTACACCCGTGTGCCCCACATCCCCACACCATGCCACGGCAATTGATATAAGAAGAAACTCCGACCATTTCGGAAAGGCACCGAGCTTTTTCATGCAGCCATGCTCCCATAAGAGGGGGGCGCTCCCGCGCCGCGAGTCGATGCACTCGTCAGCTGTGCCTTCCTGTAACACTGTCAAGAAAAGGCTGAGGCGTCGAGATGGAGAGCCTTTGGCAATACGATGCAGCGTGAGGGATAACCTCACAAGGTGTGGCCGAAGGGGGTCGTGATGAGAGAGGAGTGCACCCTCCGGGAGGCGTTTCAAAATAGTTTTCGCCAAGTCTTCGATTTTCTGTTCCGAAACTGAGAATGGATTCTTGCTGGGTGCGGGGAGGCCTGCAGACTTCTGTCGGAGGCCGAGGAGCTGGATGTGTTGGTTGTCTGTGAGGGGCACTGGAGGGCGCAACTGCCAGAGTTACTCCAGCGACTACGAAGGGATGGGGCGCTCATTTTCGATGGCCGGACACCTCTCCCGGGCTGCGGTAAGCCCTGACCTTCTCCAAAGGGTAGGCATTTAGTTTGGAGTGGCCTGGTGTGTCAGTTCGCTTTGAAACCGCGTGCCTGAGACTGCAGTACATCCTCATTCCCACTTGTGGTGCGTGTGCGTGTGCGTGTGCGCGGCGTGATAATTGAGAGTACGTGGTTTGTGGAGGACAGCAAGGTTTCAATCCCCGGCAGAGGCCCTTGAATTGAATTGATAAGCCCAGTCAAATTTTGATCATCTCGAGCTCACAGTTGGCATGCATCTTGACACGTGCAAATGGCGCGTGCGCCACCGTGCGATGTTGGTCGCTTTAAGCGGAATGGAGGGCGCGGCGTATGCAGGTGATGGAGCTGTGAAAGTGAATGCGAGCTGTGAGAGCGAAGCCCGTTCACAGGTTGAGGAGTGGCTCCTTGAAAGCCAAGAGGAGCTTTTGGAACTAGCCGCACAGTTTGGCATGCGTATCCTTTCATATGAGAATGCCATCTTGAATGGCTCATCAGCGTATGATACAAGTTGCAGTGGGCACGACGGAAACACCTCTCGACAGTTACTGCATGCAGTACGATCAAAGCACCATAGAGAAGGACCCGGCAATCATGCATAGAGTTGTTGAGAAGCCATATATACCTTATTTATCTTGGTACATGAAAGGCCAATCGCACGAGGCCACCTGTTGGTTGGCACATCATGCGATGCAGAAGGTAGAGCTGATCACATTGGCGCCATGGTAAACCCTAAATCAGACACGAGTAGGATTTGCATTAGCGCGCTTTGGTTGATTGCAAGTGTACAAAGTTGCAGCAGGATTGATCAGGCAATTAGTCACGTCAGGTATGCCCATATGTCCCCACTAACACGCCGTTCACTCCGCCCGCTCTATCCATTGACATTTCCACTTCTCACTATCGCGAGTGACGCAAAAGTGCTAGCCAAGGATCTTACGAAACATGGCGCCAAACTTAGACGAACCCACTCGATGCAGCGACGTGCGGCACATAGCAAATCAATCCGTTACGTCCCAAATATCCAGTTAATCATAGGATGAAGGGAGTGAAAACTTGAAGAGGGCCTCAGCGGGCCAGCGCAAACGCAATCGAAATGGAGGCATGCAGTGCACAATCAGATACAACGTTTGTATGCGTTTAGCATTTTTATGAAACTACACCGGCCTTGATTTCGAACATGGTTAACCTTGCACTTTTTTTCGTGCGGAGTGCGGCTGTGATTAAGAATCCTTTGCGCTTAGGCATGAATTTCGGGCACGGCGTGGTGGCTAGCCTTGTTAGCAAGATATGCAGCTTGGACCTCCCTAATCAAGGGAAACATTGTGATACCACATGGCGATAAGAGTTGCATAAACGCTTTGGCGAGCAAATGCTGCAAGCGAGCAGCATCTTCGAAATGAAAGAACAAGTTCGAAGATGCTTTGGGTTTGGATCGAATGGAACCCAAACGCAACAAATAAACTCATTTGGGCGTTTCCCCTGATATGTGATAAAAGTTAAACTATATTAAATCAAAACGATCATTCCATAATGTATTAAGAATGTTGTATCTTACGGTAGTTCTCCGATGCGCAAGGGTTGCAGACTAGAATATATTCGGAATGCGAGGGTTTCGAAACGGACTCAAATTTGGAAAATACGGAATATGAACCCAAACTCGGGTGAATGTAGCGAACCTCGGACTTTCTTTTATATCCAAGGTAAGAAGTTTGACGCATGGCATAGGCATGTCTTGATAAGTCTGCTCTCTAACGTGCAAGCAGGGCCGGGGGCAAGCACGTTTGAAATAACGCGAGATTAAATTTGACGGGAATTCGAGTTTTGAGGGAAAGACTATACCCAACCCAACAAATCATAATCCGCATTTCCTAGATTAGATGGCGAAAGTTGGAAGAAACTACACCAATAAGCATTTCATAAGTCTGATCTCCAATGGCAAAGGGTTGCGGGCAAGCATGTGTAAAACCCTCCGCCCCGAAAGTTCCAAAGATGATATAGGGTTTTGAGCAAATTCAAACCCAAGAAAGCCAATCCACTATGTTCGACTTGCTCCCAGCCGGCTTAGGTTGTTTGCAAATGAACGAATCACGTTCCCGATTATTCTCAGCATGTCGATCAAACACGCGCAGAAAGGTTGGAGGAGGAACTAGTGAGCACGCGGTCAGACTTCAACAACCGCTCATGCTGCGCAATTTCGTTCTCCGATCCAAATTTGCTCTGTGATGGGTGTTTGGTATGCGGCCGTGTGTATAACGCATACTTGGTAGCCATAGTATCGTAAGTGTCATCACAGTCTGCCCATGCGGATCGAAACCACTCAATCATCGATGCGACACGAATTGCAGATAACGTCGCCCTTCGAAGCCGGGGCGACTACCACCTGTAGGACGCCGTACAAGGGCGCGCTGCGACCGTGCACCACGTGAGCGAACGCCGGTGATGGTATATATACGATACATCATCTCGCGATCGAATATTCAACGCGTGCACTATATAGGTAGATATATAGGTAGATATATCACAGAATGCACAGTCGGTGAGCACAGACTTCCGGAATACTAAGATGATAACATAAAATACTTTGAGGGGTTTATGCACCTGTGTGCTCCGAGCTACCGAGACGAGTGCTGCGTGTGACACCAAGAGACAGGCCCCCTCCTTATATAGAAGGGGGGGGTAAATTAGTCTCTACGTGACACCACCTCCTCCGTCGAGCGTAAGGAAGACGATGTTCAGCAAATGCCCGTGCGGTGCCAAGTCCAAAAGCGGCCTGGCACTACCATAGCGAATGCGCCGATGAAGAAAGTGTGAGGAGGTGGAAGGTGAAAAATGCGGTGAAGGGATGTGGTTGAGCGCATGGGAAAAGGTCGTTTGAAATGGATGATGGTGAAGGGTGAAGTGGGCGTGACAGCACCACCAGACACCACCAGATGGTGACCAGGGGGCGCACAAGGTGAAGGTAAGGGAAGTGGAGGGATGAAGTCGAAAGAGTCAAAGCACTCGTTGTCGATGGTGAACGCGATGGACTCGAGCTTGGTGTCTGGTGCGCAAACACCACCAGACACCACCAGACCATAGCCAATGGTAGAATGTTGCCGATGTATTCGAAGAGAGTAGATCAACGCTGAACGAACAGCGGCCATACGTGCACGCTGAGGTCCAGTGGACACGGTCGCTGACCACTGACTGCTGACTGCAGAATCTGCGAACTCAAAGCTAGGGTTCCCAAGCGAAAAGCGAACTTCTCGTAAAATTAAGCAAATCAAACGATGAAAGGGTCAAATTGGGGTAGATTCTCGTGGGGAAAACGTCGGTCTAGTAAAAAACGTCGTGCTGTAAACCGTCTTCCCGCCAGGAGCGGTCGGTGCTGCTGGCCAGAAAGTCGAGAGCGCGTTTGGGTTCTTGGTGTCGACGTAACTTTCCGTAAAATTAACCAAATCGAGCGATGCAAAAGTGCAATTGGGGTCAAATTTTACGGGGGAAACGGAGGAAAGGTCAAAACGGCGTACTACCAGCCAGTTGGTCGTCCGAAAAGCACAGCTGACTGCGCGCGGTTTCGTAGAAGAGGCGTTGTGATAAATCGTGCAAAATAGGGTTGCGTGGTCGTGAATAAGGACACGAATCTGTTGTTAACTGTGGAGGGTCGCGAAAAAGTAAAAACACTACGTGGTAGCGTTGTAAGTCCGTGAAGACGTGGTAGTCGATAAGGTGATGAGTCTGTGGTTAAAAAGCTGGTGACCGGTGCGTTCGGCGAGACGGAAATTAGCGGATCCGGGAAGAAAATGCCACCAAAATAAGTGGTGAACCGTAACCTGAAGAGAACTGTGATTCTCGGGCTGGTGAGGGATATATATATATATCATATATGTATATATATATATATACGCAGGTTGCACTCCAAGAACAGTCGGGCACTCGCAGAGACATACGGAGACTAAGATAAGATGATAAAATACTGTGAGTGTTTTATTATCGGAGGGAACTGCAACATGCTGACTGTCGACGTGGCACCTCAAGGCGAGGGGTGACAGAAGAGGCTGCTCTACCCAACCTTATGGAGGGGGGGTGTGCGGTCAGTCTCCCCGTGATATGCGCAGTTTGAGGAGCATCGGATTAGCCGGAGAAGTCATATTCAAATTTTGTTTGATCGCATCGAACGCAACTTATTCACATTTTTGTTTCATCGGTATGGAATGCTTGTTTTGTTTATGTCAGGAGACGTCTTAGGCTGATTTCGTTTCTTGGGTTCGAAGTCATCTTCGAAGCCAAAAAGCAAATCAGCCATTGCCTTGAAGCCAGCACCCAATACCGGAGTTCAAACTTGGTATTTTTCTCCATCATTTTTATCGCTTGGATATACTTCTATCAATACACACCACGAGGAAGTCGAAGGGTGCATAACGCTTAAGGTAGGTAAGGGAAGCAAAGATGGTCGTTGCGGTGTGGTGTGAACTTGCCATGAAATTCAACCCAAGACAAAAGTCTCATTCTAGTCCTAACTTCATTTATTAACGCAAACTTTGCTACATGCGTGTAAGCTACACACGTGTAAAATATGAGTCCGATGTCGGCGGTTGGGTTTGGGCTCAAGCGAAGTTGGCAAACGCCAACCCTGGCTTCCATATCTCGAGGGAAATACTGCGCCATAAACCCAAAAGCTGACATCAGTCATTCTGACCGCTCGATGCTCCTTTAACTTTGCATAAATATACAAGTATATACTAAAAACTAAATGTGCATTAATTCTATAAAGATCATTTCTCAAAAAATGTTGGATATGACATTGTGACACACAACTGTCACTCGTCACATCCTATAGTAGGCCGGGTGACCGTCACCCGTAGGTGGGAAACCAACTTAGGTATTTATGCTGGACTTTAGGTTCAGGGTTATTATTATGGGCTCTGATAGCCCCTAGCCTGACCTGTCTCTGATCGGAACCGTGACTCCGCTAGTAGCTAGGATGACAGTACAGTAGTACCGTACTGTCAGTCATTATTTCGTATTATCCGGGTTTCCGAGATGCATGATAAAAGCACTCGGCCGGACTGTTTATGGAGCTTAGCCTGTTTGTTTTCACCGAGCGGAACACCTGTTCTCGCAATTTATGTAGACTCTTTCTTTATATCGACACACTTCGTTACCGTATACCGTTCTGATTCCGAAACCCTCTATTTCAGGGTTTAACCAACTTATATAGATATATTACTGCCCAACCATATATCTAGCAGGTTATGGCCCCACTTACGCTTTATTTAGCCACTGCGAGATTGCCACTATGAGTAGCTAAGCCCGGACGCTTGGGATGAGTAAGGCGCTCCGTTCGTGAGAGTACCGGCAGAGCGGCAGTCACGGGTATCGATCGAATCTTTTGAGACTTTTTTGAGAGCACCTGGACACACCATGCCACAAATCTTGGACCCTAGTCAATAACCATAGGGGGTTGTGTTGCAAAATTCGCCTTCAGGAATTTTTGAAAGTAATTAGTTTATCTATATAATAAGAGTTTCGCTATCAAATTTAATTCCAGAAATTGTTTCGTGAGTCCACCGTTGCACCCTTATCGTTTGAACCCGGGATCGATAATTGTCGACGTGGAAACTTCGATATCAATATCTCAATCTCTTCAAACGGTAAAACAATCGAATGTACAATCGGAACTCGGAAGACGTCTGCAGTGTCCAGTCTGAGTCTGGCGGCCTGCACTTGCCCCGATGCAGAAAGCCGGATGAGCGGCTTTCGGTTTGTAGATCTTCGATCTCGAGGAGACAAGTCACTCACTGAGCCTCAAAGTCCGAGGTGTCCGTGTCCGACCCAACGATGACGTGGTAAGGCTGTTTGCGATGAATCCATGTATATCATTATCCGTAGATCGCGTTCCCTGTTTCAGGTGCTGCGCCATATTTAAGGAGAGTATTACAAACTGGATAGCGATCATCAACCCTTGGATGAAATCGGATGGATTCCTCAGGTTCATTGTTTCGTGCTGCGCACTTGCCGGGCTCACCGACTTAGATCTTGCATATTTCAGAGCAGAGAACCTTTCTCGCATGTTACCATATCACCACAGAATACTAGTAGTATAAGGCGATAATCACGAGAAAACGTTGTCGAAAGGTTTGATGCAGCGGGATGAGACTTTCATTCAGAGTATGCACTGTCGTCGTGAGATGTCCTACCAACCGGGCCTTGCCTACACGGACAGATCGGTCGCGTTTCTCAACTCATCGAGAGCGATCCGTTTCGCGCTCGTTTCTGGGCCCTCAAGGCGCTAGTTGCACTCATCGCAGACATATCCAGAAAGTACAACAGCTATCACGATACACCGCACTGCATGCCATGCCGAACGGTCAAGGTGAACGACTCGATGCCATTGAAGTCGCCTTTCACCCTGCTATCCACTCCAGGCTGTCTGCCATATATACAATCGTATATAACATCGTAGCGCATTTTAATGCTGATGAAGTCACAAATTTTATCTTCGAAAGGTCCTTGAATGCACTAGTTCCGGCTGGATGTGCTTGAGCTTCGCACTGAGCGCCCCTTCCTCCCCTCGACAGAACTTACGTCCGAATCCGGCTCCGGGGAGGATTGGAATTCGTTCGCCTGCGATGGAGAAATTTGCAACATCGACGACGTAAACGAGGATGGAAACCCTGGGACATTGTCGGGTGCCGTTGCATTGATTGCTGGCAGCGCAGTAGGGGGAGGTGTTCTCGCCATACCAGCTGCGACGGCATCTGCCGGCGTTGTTCCTTCGCTCACGTTTATGACAGCAACGTGGATCTTTCTATGCATGCAGGTTCGATGCGGTTGTTTTTAGATGCATGCATTTCGCCGCTGGAATAGTGCAAAGGTGTTAAAGGCTATTCTGCTTTTCCCAGGGGCTGTTGCTTGCCGAGGTTACGGTTGCAACAATGAAAAGGACCAAGAAACGTTCAGCTTCAATTCTAAGTCTAGCCAAGGGGACGCTTGGCGAAGGCATGGGAAAATTCCTTGCAGTTCTCTTCGTCCTTTTCAGGTACAGCTCCAAAAGCATCGGAAGGCTGCCATTGGGGAAAACTGCAAACTAAAACTAATCGGAATAACGTAACGTTCAAACTATCGAAATATTGTATATATGAAAAGTTATCGCAGGTAAAACTTGACGTACACCGAAGAATGCTCCTAGGCGGCAGGCAGGGCGCTTGCACGAGGTTTTCGTCTCGAAAGAGCCCAGCAGTATCAGGCGCATTGCCTAGCTTCTATGCCCCGTCGAGTTTGTCGTCCGCAAGATATTTCTTTTCGTTACGCGCCATGCTGTCTCGAGGCTATCTCGAATCTGCGGAGATGCACGTGCAACAAAGAATCTTGCTTCTGCTCTTCTCATGAGGTTGAACCTAAAAGCCACTGTCCCCGTTGACAAGATGCACTGCATCTCAGTGCATCAAAATCAAAAGTGCTTCCAGGGCGTTTGTGAAATCCCTGTTTTCGGGGCTGCGGCCTGGCGGGTGCTCGCAGCAACGCGGTTCTCATTGGGCAGCTTTCGAAAGGAGGCACAGTCTTGTCGTCGTTTCTGACTGACGTGGCGAGCAGCGGTCCAATTTACTCGGCTGCCGTTTTTCTGGTCGCGTTTTCGGTGGCCGCCTTGATCAATAAGGTGCGCCCCGTTGGGAGCTCTCGCAGACATTTGGCGCTGGTTCTGGAGGGATTTCTCTTCTCAACTCAAGCAGAAGCCCCATTGCACAGCTCCCTCCCGAGGCGATCCCTGGACGCGACTTGTACAGTCGCAGCCCCTAGCTGCAGCCTTCGCCATATATCGTCCTGAACACCAAATTTGCTTACAACGAGCCATGCCATCTATCTCGTCGGATGTTCGAGTTGCACTGCGCCATTCGTTTTCACTTAATGTCCATCCGCGGTCGACAACGTGCAAGCTTCGGTTTCATATGGTGTCCGCGAGATGTTGGCACTCGTGTAGTGCGCAGCGGTTTGTATGTCGAAGCTCGTAGCAGGGCAAGGGCACATCCGCGATCGAAACGTTGTGTGGCCAGTTTCTCGTCCATCGCGACGCTCAGAATTCATGGGAGTCTCTCCATGCTGCGGCGCTACTGAGAACCTGAGGGCCGGGGCGGTGGAAATGACCATTTGGGGGTCCTGGGTGAGTGCCAGGGCGGGATAAAATTCGCGGACATCGCGAATCAAGCGCTGCTGTTCCTTCTGCTGGCCGCCTTTGCGGCACTCATGGGCGTAGGCATCGTAAACATGGACATGGCAAACGTGGCCCACACCGATTGGACGCGTTCGCTGTCTACCGTGCCCACATTTTTGCAAGTAAGTCAACTAGATGCTACTTCCTGCAGCCTGAAATTTCATTGATACCCTGCGGCATGGAGCTTGTACCGGGCAGATTCGCTGGTCGACCTGCACTCCGACAGTCGCAGCTCAGAGTCGCCTTCTGCGCAGCTCTGCTGTCTCAGCTGCTGCGCCGCACGCGGGCCTTGCTGACCGACCTGAGCGCTGCTGGCGCCGTGCCCCGCAGGTTTTGAATTTCGCCAACCTGTTGCCGATTGTGTGCACTTACCTCGGGGGCAATCTGAAGAGGATCCGCACGGCCGTGCTCCTCGGAAGCGCGATCCCGCTGCTCGTCTGCATGGCCTGGGTGCGTTGCTGCCCTTGCCTCGGCTGCGCCCGCTTCTCCCTCCCTCTCGCATCTGTGCTGCTGATAGAGTGAGAAATGCCGCCGCTCGACCATCGGTTTCGTCGCTGCAGCCCCAGCAGGCGCATACTTGGCGCTGCCTTCATCGGTGCGGCCCCAGCAGGCGCATACTTGGCGCTGCCTTCATCGGTGAGCGACCGTCGCCGAGAGTTTCTCTCGTTTGTGGACACACGGACGCAGCTTCTCACTCACCCCAGTGTTGGGCCCTTACTTTCCTGACCAGCATCGCGGGTGTCTCGATGGAGCATGAGGCAGCATGGTCGATGCAGCCCTCCTTGTCCAAGGCGAGATTGAAGCGTTCACTTGGGGTGTCGTCATTGCAAGCCGAGTCATGAGGACCCGCGGTGGGCTTGGGTGCAGGACGTGGTGGCCCTCGGGCTCGTACCGTTCAAGGGGGGAATGGGGCTGCTGGCAGACCCTGTGAATGTGCTCATTTCAACGGGGAGTGTGTGGGTGAGCAACCTGGCCATCGTGTTTTCAATGTGCGCCGTGTATACCACCCTCATCGGCACCTACTTCACGCTTGACGAATTCTTTGCGGAAACGCTGACGGGAGGTGCGCACGTCTTCAAACAGTCTGTGGCATGCTACCTTCGTCTGCCTGCAGCACTCCTATGCAAAGTAGCGCCGCACTCGCCGCCTGCCTATATGCCAACGGCGAGGACAGACGGAGCTCGGAGCCTCGCTGCCTGCCTATATGCCAACGGCGAGGACAGACGGAGCTCGGAGCCTCGCCGCATGCCTATATGCCAACGGCGAGGACAGACGGAGCTCGGAGCCTCGCTGCCTGTTTCGAGCTGCTGCGTACGCGAAGCTCCAGGGAAAGGTGCCTGATGTGTCGTTGCTCCCGCCGCAGGCTCGAAGATTAGTGCTGCTAATAATGCGAAGCCCTCCTCGAGCAGGTTCCACACCGCCTGGCCCGCGCCTTGTCCGCCTTGTCTGCTGCGAGAAATGGGCCACACGCATCATGCGCGCGCCTCGACTCATCGTGGCGCAGAAACAGTAGTCTATTTGCAGGGTAGGCCCATCTTGCTATTTGCAACCTTCTCTTATGGCAAAGCATATTGCGATTAGCAGCGCATATGATTACATTGCCTTGTGCCACATCGCACTCAATTGCTGCAGAAGCGCGGCGCCGTCCGTGATCACGCCGGAGGGCTGCGTTTGCGCACAATACCATCAGCTCTCGTAAAGTGCTCACACCTGAGGGGCTCGAGGCCTGTAAGCATGGCGCCTGAAGGTGGAGCGCCGCAGTGAAGCTTCAGCGTGTCTGGACGCAGAGCCTCATTTGCAGAGGATCTATCTGGCACAAGCCCGCATTTGCTGTGCAGGGGCATCGCTCACGGTCGGACAGGATTGATATCTAAATTCTTCATAGGTCTAGGAGAGGGACAGGGGGGTGCATCCCGAGGGTGTCTACCATCGATTCAGCTCATTGAATTGACTGAGCAAGAGCATGCCTGTGAAGAACTGGTCACTTCGAGATCAGCGGAGACCGCTAAATGCCATCGAAGTTGTGATTTGTGGCGCCAGTGCATCTATCTGAAGTTGTGATGTGGCGCCAGTGCATCTATCTGAAGTTGTGATGTGGCACCGGTGCATTTGACGGGAGTTGTGATGTGGCACCAGTGCATCTATCTGAAGTTGTGATGTGGCACCGGTGCATTTGACGGGAGTTGTGATGTGGCACCAGTGCATCTATCTGAAGTTGTGATGTGGCACCAGTGCATCTATCTGAAGTTGCGATGTGGCGCCAGTGCATCTATCTGAAGTTGCGATGTGGCACCAGTGCATTTGACGCGAGTTGTGATGTGGCGCCAGTGCACCGGCGGCCGCAAACAAAGAGGTGGACTGGATTCTAGTTAGTCTGATTCTCGCCCCCTCAACGTTGGTGGCAGCCATCGCCCCGCAGGTACGATACAGCTCCCAGCACATATATCCTAAATTGCCATGTTTTAACATCTACCTCGCACATGATGCCTCGCATATTTCATTTGTGATCATGGAGCGTGTATCCTTGGACCGACTCCATTGGCACCCCGTAGCCACAGAAGACCGGCTGCACTATGTACCCACGCCGGGGATCTGATGTGTGTGTGTGTGTGTATGCTTTTTTTATGGGATGTGGCTGTCCCTGTGGTACCCTTCTGGCGGGTACTGCCTCTTTGAGGGCGTCGGGGATTCGTCTGCGGCTGGCTCTATTTTTGTCCAGTGCCTTGGGGCTTTTTCACCTGCCGGGGGACTGGTGATCGATACCCACTTTATGGGGTACTGGCATCTCGTTGTGAACGGGGACGGCCACTGGAATGATTTGGATGATGGGATGTGGCTGTCCCTGTGGTACCCTTCTGATGGGTACTGCCTCTTTGAGTGCGTCGAGGATTCGTCTACGGCTCGCTTTTTGGGAGTGTCTTGGATTCGTCTGACGCTAGCTCCCTCTCCGTGTACAGTGCTCATGGTTATTACACATGCCGGGGGACTTGCGTTCTTTGACCTTGATATGAAGTACTGACGGATCGCTGTGAACGGGGACGACCGCCGGGTGGAAGTGGGTTTTGGGAGGCGGTTATCCCTGTGGTGCCATTCTGGCGGGCACTGCCTCTTGGAGAGCTCGGTAGATTCGTCTGTCGTGCTGCGAGGAGAGGCAGAAGGTGGTGATGTACACCTTCTGTGTTCTCCCTTGAATTTTGTGGGGAGCACTTAGGTGCCCGCATGTTTCCTTTTTTTGACATGGGGTGTCCATGCTGTGTGGTGTGACTGCATTCATGACATAACCATGGACCAACAGGTCCCATCCATCGACCGGGAGCCACTGGGGGGCATGCCAGCAGGGTCCGCTTACTCCGTTACCCAGAGACCAACAATTGTTGGGCGATGATCGGTCACATCGTTTCATCTTTCCATGCTGCTTTGCATCAGGGTTGGGAACATGTATGAGTTTGTGGTATCTTGTCACGGCCCCGCCCTGCTCCTGATTTGCTTCTCACATCCACTGGGATGATGGTGGGCTGGCTTTTGTTGGCCGATCTCATGCCGTTCAGTGTGTGTGTGTGTGTGTGTATGCTTATCCTTGCGACTCCTTTGGCACCCCGTAGCCACAGGAGACTGCACTATGTACCCACGCCGGGGATCAAAGGATTCAGCACACACTTCGGGACACTTATCCGGATTTCCCGGAGCTCACAAGTGAAGAATGGGACCCCCTAAGCCTTGCTGAGCCACCCGAGCCCCTCTGCATCCGCACCGCCAGCGCACTGTTGGCCTGTGCCTGAAGCCGGCTCATCCCTGCCCCCCGAGCTGCGCGAGCCATATCTCCACCACCAAGCTCACGCGCAGGACCGCCCCTCTGCTCCCTGAGCCTCACTGGACCACCTGAGCCCCTCTGCGACTGCTCTGCCGGCGCACTGCTGCTGTGTCTCTGAAGCCGGCTCACCTCCGCCAATCGAGCCACCCCTCCACCACCAAGCCCACATTCGGGACCACCCCGCTGCCCCCTACACGCCCCAGAGCTTGGTCTCAAAAGAGCTTGCCCACCCACGCCACGGCCAGAATGCCCAAGCGCTGTCCCAAGGGGCTGAGAATGATAAATTGGGCCGCTCTCATCCGAACCTGCGCCCCCGCCACCGACTTGCGCCTGTAGCCCTCTACCCCAAGCACCAACTCCACATGACTGAAGCCCTTGCACCGATTGCCTTGCAAGGTAGCCGCGAACTTGAGCAATGCGCTCCACACTTGCCCTACAACTGTCGTGCCGCACTGTTCCTACTTGGGGTCCCATCCCCACAGTTGCCTGTGTGTCCCAAGCCCTCCCGGCGGCCGATAGTTCACCATCCGGTCGTCGCCTTCCCGAAAGCCAGCCAAAGCCAATCCGCAGAGTGGAGGACAGCAGCATAGACCCGGTGGGCACGCTTTTGAGACCTGCTGTAATCACTCAACTTCATGGCGTCGTCCGCCTTCGGCACTTGTGGTGGCAAATGCTCATGTGCTCCCCTCGCCTCCTCAATCACCTCCATCGCCTCCGACACCTTCTGCATGGCCGCTTGCAAAGAATTGACATACGGCAAGTCGCTCTCAGCCCCGAGGTCTGAGGTCCCCGCCGTCACTGTTGGAAAGAGCTCCCGCATATCCTCCCAGACTTGCGCAAACCCACCACGCCAGGCCGCACTGCTCACCCTCGCCGCCTTAGTCAGGCCCATCCCATGTGGGAGGGTGGCAAACTCCCAGGAATGCCACGCCAATCCGCCGCCAGGCAGCAAGTCCCGCAACGCCCCCTGCATCCTCCTGTCATGCTCCTCCTGTCCAGCCGCCTCCCGCATCATCTCCGGCGGCACACCTCGCAGCCAGAACCCCAGCCTCGGGTGGGAACAGAATCGAAGCAGGAGCCCCTGGGCCTGCGCATGCCCAAGCTTGTTCAAGAGGGGCAGGATGCCACATAGCTCATCCACCTTCTTCAACATCTCCACACTGACCGCCTCTGCCTTCCCCTCCGGCACCCCCAAGACATCGATGAAGTCCAGCTCCCCCCGTGCACCCGGCATCCCGGCCTCGAAGCAACTAGCCTCCCCCTCAGGCGAGAAAGCCGCCGACTTCACCGGCTGAATATCCAGGCCAATCGCCACTGCCTCCTCCATATAAGTCTCATACGTGAGCGCCGCGACAATCGGAGGGCCCAGGAAGAAAGCATCATCCAAGTAGGTAGAGATGACCACACTAGGGTGTCTCTCCCGAACCCGCTCCAGCACTACTTGCAACGGAGCGGCCAAGTAAAGTGGCCCCGGGGGGTCCCCCTGCTGCGTGCCCTCCTTCGACTTGACAAACCGCATCACCGAGCCATCAACGCCCCCCAGCCGAAACCCCAGGTCCGCATCCACCGCATAACAAAGGTCCGTCCATGCCCACAGCTCCGGGAGGTCCCGCTCGATAGCCTCAAACATTGCCTCACGATGCACCGCATTGAAGGCATTCCTGGCATCTGCCCTGACACACACCCATTCCGGGTGCCGGTCCAGGGCCGCCTGATTAGTGTGGACCCCCAGGTCCGCCCCTCCCTTCACCGCAACCCCAATCTGGGCTGTCCGCAGTCCACCATGCTCATCATCCTGTCGCCGCCCACAAAATCGAGCCCTGAAGGCCTTCGCACGCTGCCTGCATATGACCTTTGCCACGAGCTTCCGGAGAACTTCGCCACACGCAATGGGCCGGACGTTGACGCCGAGGTCGTCCTTCAGCAACGCCACTAACCTAGCGCCTGCCAACCACTCCGGAACGCCCGCAGGGGCCCGACCTACCGCCAGATGGTTGCACACCTCCAGTAGTGCATCTCGCCCACCAGAGACATGGACCGCCCACATATGCTCCCAGCGCCACTGAGAGCTGCCCGGTCCCGAGGCCCGCGGCAAGTTACGCATTACATCATCGAACGTCTTCTCATCCAGCTCAAGCGCCTGCTCCCGAAGCTCCCGCCGGCGATCCTCTCCCACATCTTGCCTTCTGCCTGTCCCTGCCGGGTGCAACCGCTCCAGCTTCAGCAACGTCTCCTCCGTCGCCGGTGCCAGCTTGGCCAACTCCAGCCTTTTTGCTGCCTTTCCCAGCTGCCCCGCCTTCACCAACCGCACAGCATCTCGCAGCACCCGTTCCTCATCTGCCTCGGCCACAGCTCGTCGATCCCCCGGCACCTTCGCATGCAGCCCC
>LGRX02005722.1:0-14947 GCA_001247695.2 Cymbomonas tetramitiformis
TATGATAAAGAAATATGAATGATGAATGTGTCATTTCAATCCGATAGAATTGTGACTTGTTTTATGACTATAAAATTTCTGTCACTTTCCAGAATGAGGATGAACTGCGCTTGGAAACCAGCTGCAGATTGCGGGTTCGAGTTCCGCCATGGCTTTTCCCAAGACTCCGTGGCCTAATGGTAGAGGTAACAAATTTATAAACATTCCCGAATGAGCTTTCAAAGAGTCTTTATTCCTCAATGAAGCATGCTTGTCATATGTGCCAAAATGTTATGAAATTACAAATATGGTGTCAATCTATATGTGGATGGTTTATACCATTGTATGCTATTCCACAAATAAGTAGTGATGTCAGAATAAAAACTTTGGACAATTGCAACTCAGTACAAACCCGAGTGCATTCAAGTCCATTTGTATGCTCAGAATCTGAATCTAATGTACTTCTTATATGCACAGAATAGAACATTTTTTCTTTGCGATTCTGGATTCAGGAACTAGAGTCAATGTAAAAGTCTTTTCCTATTTCAGACGATGAAACCTTTATTCCCTTAGGTGCAATACCTTATAGTCATTTTCAATACAAGTTTCAATCGATTTTCTCAAATCTGTCACTTTTATGATGATCAGATTGGTCAACTTTACAGCATAACCACTTCTCCTCGCTGAAGGAGATGACTCCCATCATAGGACGGTATATTAGCTGTTTTCATATGACACATGGAAAATATGAGTAACTCTTGGAGAATTTTGGGATAAACATCCTGAATTGGCTGTGCTTGATTGCTCTATGCCCAAGAATGACCGAAGAGATTGCTTGCCATTTCTCAGCTATATAGCGTGGAGGCTGCTTAACAACGGTTAGGTCATAAGTTAAATAGCTATGTCAGCTATGTCGGAGGCTGAATAGCCATGATTGCACAGACTCTGTCTTTCATGATGAATAGACCTCTGAGAAATGGTGTCTGAAAAATCAATTGACAACAACTCAACCTTTTGGTAGGATGAAGAGCCGATGATCTTTGTTGCACTATAATTGTTTAATGTGCACTAATGAAATGCCTCGTGATATATAATCTCACAGAATAGGCATTGCTCAATGGCGATATGATCAGATATGTAATGATCAATGAAGACAAGATGGTTGGTATGGCTCATTCAGTAGGCATAATTATTTCAAAGAGATGCCAATACACGGATACATATCAAGACATAAGGGCAATAGGCTTATTGTATAGCCTTAAAGGCAGCTAGCATTTATGCTACATTGGTTAGCTCAGTGGCTTTGACCTTTCTAGGTGTTGTACTCAGGCTGTAGCCTGCATATTGCATTGAGTACTCTTGACACCTTTAATGATACAATCAGATGATATGTATGAAATATCAATAATGGTTGCCCTTTTCAATGATCATTGGTGGCAGAGGCTATAGTGCTTGCACCGTGTCAATATACAATTATAGTCTGGATACATGTTAGACCAGATGTATACAATGTCTAGGTCTTCAAAATCAAGCTCATATGTATCATGGCTGATGTATATGTCAACTTCATGGAGTTCTGCATGGTTTGACTGTATTCAGTCAGGCTTACCAAAACAAAAACAATGATGCAACTTACTTGTTTTATTATTTGTCTTTATTATTTATTTGGTTTTTAGTTGTATTTCTAGCGTATCATCTTCCCCCCTCAAGGAAGTGTATTGCTAGGCGGTTGTCAAGCGCCGTTCAAATACCACAGAGGTCCGACCTCTATGTGATGACGTGGAAGCTTTCTATGAAGCTGGATAGCAGTTCTCGGGTTGCAGCCCATTGAATTTAAGGTGCATTGCAGTTATTGGGATGCAGCCCGAATCCACGTCATCAGCGTGGGTCATATAGTGCCCAAGCATGTGCTGTATATATACAACACTACCCTCCAGCGGCGAAGTGGCTTGCTATTACCATCATCGTATGCTGTGGGATATCAATATATGATCAGAGAGCATGGATATATATATATATATGTATGTACCATGTTTGTCAATATCGGAGAGACTATGTCTTCCTTAAAATCCTCATGACTATATGTATAATGGTGCTATACTGATGTCAACACCTTCTCTCTGAGTGATTTATTGATTTCAGATGTGATGTCGTGGCAAAAAATATGTCCACGTCATTGGCACGAGTCATGTTGTGTCCATGCATACACGATCTTAGCGCAGGTCACAATACAGTGCCCGAGCATACTGTACGCGATTTTAGCGTAGGTCACATTGTGCTTCTATTTATTACATCTGAGAATATATGTTACTCATCTTTGTGAGTCTAGACAGCATTGTGCTGATTGCAATGCTTTCTCTGGTGACTTATATATCACAGATTATACCAAATGTGGTGATCAGTCCAGTGCAATATTTTGTCACCGGAATGTACAGAGATTGTGAATGATTGCAATCCAGCCGGAGGAATAATCTCAACAGCTTATTCTGTACTAATGAATTCATCGGAGTTATACTTATTTCGACGATTCAAAAACCCATGTCATTGTAGTGATGACAGCTCATATGAATCTATAGGATTTTTATCAGAATGCTTTTATGTGATGTCAACATATTATGAACAATTCACTTGCATCTCAGGATCAAAGGAGTTACGCTTGGAAGGTCTTGCATGGTGGTCACCAACAGTTATCAGCTGTTATTCGGGTGCCAAATTCTGCCTTCAGCACTGGGACTATATCAACTAGTCTTACAGCGATGCACTTGTCCTTCCCACTCTTATGTACGGCTATAGTGCCAAAGTGTATCAGGTGGGATATATATATATATACATTATATAACTATCATCTTCTGATCCAGGAAATGCAATTAAGCATGGTATCAGGTTATATGTTATGTATATAGTTCAGCATTCCAAATTTACTCGAGAATGTAAATGCTGAGCAAAAGTCAACTTATAGTCATTGGGATATAGTTTCCCATCCGAGTTTACACTTTATTAGTGATGGTGGATTTAACGTTGTACAGATTTCAACGTTACTTGTGGATGCAGTGATTTTATCAAAAAGCAATCCATCACAATCACCAGATCGGAAAAATGGATATGTGTAAATCCTATCCACCCAGATCGGAAAAATGGATATGTGTAAATCCTATCCACCTTCTTCCCCCTTGAGGAAGTGTGAACACATAGGTAGTCAGTTGTGTATATACCTAATAGCTTATAGCTTATAGCTTGCAGTCCTTATAGGAAGCAGCTCATACAGTATTAGGGTTGTTGCCCAACAGTTCTTGGGTTGTTGCCCGACAGTTCTTGGGTTGTTGCCCGATATATTATCATGTCTGTGTCGAATACAGCATGATATGTTAATGCCAAACACGAAGTTTGTCGAAATTATAGTGGCATTTTTGGGCATGTCAAGTTACAGTGGCCCATATAACCAATAATATGATTAGGGTGTTACATGGTATCAGTAACCCTAAAATAGGTAAAAATAAGCAGTATAATTTTTTTGCAAATGTTTTTAAGCAAAACTGCATATGATACCAAACTGAATGTTACAGGGTGTTCAGAAGGTACGTTACACCCCCTGACACACACATTCAGATTTTAGGGTATTACAGGGTGTTACACGTGTTGTGTCATTCAGGGATTGTTATTCGATAGCTAAATATTCATTATAGCAAAAAAAATCAATCCCAAATTTTCAAAAGATTACACGTAGAACACTTTGACCGATTTATTGTTACAGCCAATATGTACACCCCTACATATTCCACACCTATTACCTAGGGTGTTACACCAGATATGACATGTGTCATTATGATTTCCTCATACCTTAATAGGTATAAAATCATAATATCAAATAAAACAAGGTCCAATTTTCAATTTTCAAATTAATCGCCAAAGAATTTTACCGATTTTGGCCGTTTTTCAACATATATATATATATATATATATATGTTGAGATATGTACATATCTCTGTGTATGTGGAATGTAAAGTACAGAATCACTGCAATAAACTTTACTTTTGCACATTACAAATTTCATGGCAAATAAGTAAATTGTGCTGTATACCAACATCTAAGGTTGATTGCATTTCTGGGTTTTACTGATTTAAACCCATGGCAGTAAATGTACATTCTGATGATATATAGATTTATGGAACACGTTAGATTTGAAAACGAGGTTATGGTCATCATTTTTTTCGTTACTCTATTTTATTAGCTATTGAAAAATATGCTCAAAATAGTACAGCACATGTAACGCCCTAATATTGCATATATTCACGTGTACAGTCACAGGGGTGCAACATACCTCCTAATAACCACGTGATACACAGTAAAAAATTAAATGCAGTTTTGCTTAAATATCTTTGCAAAATGTTCATACTGCTTTAATTTAACATATTTTAGGGTTACTGATGGCAAGTAACACCCTAATATCACTGTGGGAGATAAGGGTCACTGTAACGTTACATACCCTAAATGCCACCTATATAATAGGAGCACTTCGTGTTTGGCATATATGTCATGCTGAAATCAGCACAGCCATGACAATATTTCGGGCAACAACCCAAGAACTGTCGGGCAACAACCCTAAAACTATATAAGCTGCTTCCTACAAGGACTGCAAGCTATAAGCTATAAGCTATACGCTATGAGCTAAGAGGTATAAAAACAACTAACAACTGCCTGTGTGTTCACACTTCCTTGAGGAGGGAAGAAGGTGAATAGGATCACACACATACCATTTTATATTCCGATCTGGTGATTTCTGATGGATTGCTTTTGGATAAAACCACTGCATCCACAAGTAACGTTGAAATCTGTACAACGTTAAACCCACCATCACTAATAAAGTGTAAACTCGGATGGGAAACTACATCCCAATGACTATACGTTGACTATTGCTCAGCATTTACATCCTCGAGTAAGTTCGGAATGCTGAACTATATACATAACATATAACCCCTACGGTCCTAGGAAATTGTAGTATGTGTACTAAAGGTGTACTAAATGCATACTAACAGCAGTATATGTAGTCAAGTTAGTATGCCGCTAGTATGCGGTTAGGATACCGTTACGGTACCCACTACGTGAGACTAGATATTAACGGCATACTAACGCCATACGTCTTAACGACCCGTTAGTACGTGCATATGATGCCGTTAGGACGCCCCTAACACATGCATCTTAACTGGTTTTAGGATGCCGTTATGATGTTCGTAGGACGACGTTAGGACATACTAACATGTGCATATTAACAGGCGTTAGGATGCCATTATGATGCTCGTAGGACGACGTTAGGACATACTAACACATGCACTATAACTGGCGTTAGGATGCCATTATGATGTTAATAGGACGACGTTAGGACATACTAACACCGACACCCTAAAGGCGTCCTAACGACATGCTATCTGAGACATAGTAAAGGCATACTAACGTTGGTTTTAGCATAGCTTTAGTGTGTTAGGGCGCATACTAAACGCATACTAACTATGCCATAACTACACAAGCAGTCAAACGCGAACGTTGCGAGTATTCATATCGGGGGAAGCTTGATGCGAAGGCATATGCATTGTGAGGTGCGAGATACATTGTGATTGGTGAGTGTGATGCACAACAAGTACAAAAATTCATAATTACAAAAATGTTACCATGTTGCCCCATACGCGTGAGGCATCCTCCTCACGCATCCTCCTCGGGGGGGCCCGCGAAGGCGTCCTCTAATGCCCCGTACCGGATGTACGAGGCATCTACGACTAGGGGCAAGGGGCTAGCAGCCAGGGCAACGTTTTTTTCCCCCCGGAAGGCTGAGGCCCAAAAGTATCTTTCAAGGTCCTTGCCCCTTACAAGGGCTTTATTTAGGAAGGGGTCGGCTTTTTTGAGAATCGTGTTCAAGGCCGCGATCCCCTTCCCGGCGAACTCGTCGACACCTGAGTTGCCTGTTCGGTGGTTTGCCTTCGATATCTGTGGCAAACCAGATTAAGTTAAGTTAGAGGGGAAAGTGAATACAGCTGCAAATTCCGTTAAGACGCCAATAACATACTAAAGGAGTCCTAAAGGCATCCTAAAGGCAAAAAGTGCAGCAAAACTCACCTCCAGACCCAGGAAGAGGGGGGGGAGCTTCAGCTCCTCGGATACGTGCCAATGCTCCACTGACTGGCGGTGGAGGTCACACACAGTGACCTTCCCTGCCAACAGGGGCACCTCCTGTTTTAAAGCCCCGTTGGAGGTGAAGTATTCCTTCTCCTCCAATGGGGCTTTGATGGCCTCGTCATCGGCCGTAGGGCGGGCGTAGACGTAGACCTCGGTCCCCACTGGATACCTCGAGGCCAGGTTGACGTGGTCTTCCTCGTCCGACTGGGTGCCTCCATGTCCCCCCCCCTCCCCCTCCTTGCCCTTGTCGCGAGGATCCTCCTTGCCCTTTTTGGCCTTTTGGGCTCTCGTGCTTTTGGAGGGAGAAGCCCCGGGGGCCTCCTCCGACTCAGCAGGTCGCTTTCGGAGGGGCTCTTCCTCTTCGGCGTCCTCCTCCTCTTCTTCCCCGAGGGATAAAACGCTCTTCGACCACGAGGCTAGTAAACACTCGCCTGCAAAGCAGTTAGTAAACAGTTAGTATGCAGTTAGTATGTTAGCGCCATACTAAAGGTGTACTAACAGAAAACACAGTGTCCAGAGAGGAAATAAGTTATGCATGTTTTCACAAAAGGGCTCATTACGTGCAACTTACGTGTATCCTCCAGGCTAGGGAGGCCCTCCTCGTACGTGGTGGGAAGAGCCACAGGCTCAATCCCAGCTTTTTTCAAGGCCTCAAGCTTTGCCGCGTCGTTGTAGACCGCGAGGGAGATTCCCTCCGCCCCCTCCACCTTCGCGAAGGGGTGCTTTGCGTGGGGCTTCAAGACCCACGCTTTGCCCTTCTTCTTCCACGATCCATAACGGAACGCGGAGCGGAAGTTGTTGACGTCGTTTCTTATCTTCCCCTGTATATAGGGGATGATTGCGACGTCCACGGAGTGGTCGTGACCACTCTCCTTGGCGATTTTACGCACGAGCTCGGCGTACGCTTCTTGTTGGGCCCCCACGTTGACGAGGGGATTCCATTCCTTCATCGCCACTGAGTATTTGCACAACGTGAAGGAAGAAGAAAGTTAATTAAGCAACAAGAATACAACCTAGCAACGACAATCCAACGAACCGCGGTGCGCACCCGTCTCTTTGTTGATCGCGGCGTGCACCGCCCGCTCGTGGGGTTGTAGAACCCCGCGATTGCGCATGCGCATCCCAACCGCTCCCTCTTTTAATTTTCGGGGGGGCCTTTGCTTGGTATTACTCCACTTGGCATCTTTTGCGGTGGCGGGGGCGGAGGCGAATCCCTCTTCGCTTTTTCTATGCCACGACACGTAGTCCAACAAGCCCGCCAATGATTTCTCCTCTCCCATAGCATCGCAGAGGTCGTCGTATGCCTCTCGCTCCTCGGTTGTGGGGTGACTCATCGATGCGTGGATGTTTGAGTGAGGGGCTCGGCCTGGCTTAGGGTGTGTACGGTTTGGTACGGGTGAGTTGCGTCTTTATCGATGAGACACCACGCAGAGTGAAACGTTAAGACGCCTTTAGTTGGCGGCTAGCATGCTACGGCGCTCCTCCCCGGTTACCGTTCGAACTTCGGTTCGTTACCTTGCATTCGCATTGACCACGCAGTTCGAATTTGTGGCGCTCAATTTTCTTTTTTCGTGACCTTTTTACGCAAGCCCTTCTGTGTCATACGTTGTGTCATTTAACTTGGTCACTTTGCATCTGCGGTGAGCATCGCTCTTGCCGTAATCGTCTAGTGGTAGGATGTCGCTCTGGAAGGCGGAGGGTGTGCGGTTCGAATCCCTGTAAGGGGCAGTTATATATAAGAAACGATTTTGTTCGGTCCATTCTTCTGGGTGTCACCTCGACCGTCCGATTGCTACAAAATCATTGGGGGTGAGAACTTTCCATTTTATTTCTTTTGTTTATATTTATTTTTTTTGCTCCTGCGCATTTTGAAAAAATCGTGCGCACAAAATGCTTCATATCTATGGCAAAAAAAACAAAACCAACATTTTGCTTGGAGGGGTGTGTTCCCTTCAACTTGCCCATTTCCCTGCCAAATTTTTGTTTTTTTGTTTTTTTCGCTATTTTTGGGTCTTATAGCTTATATCATACAAGTCATATGACGTTAGTACCCCTTTAGCATGCCATGTACATTACGCGGATATTATGCCGGTAGCATGCTCTTATGGTGTCATTTAGTATCCTAACGCCAGACTTGCAGTTTTTTTTGTTTTTTTTTGTTTGCATGCGTCTTTGTTAGTATGCCGTTACGGTACCCACTAATGGAGACTAGACGCCGTTAACATGCTATCGCCACGCCGTTAGCGGCATACTAGGTGAGACTAGACGCCGTTAACATGCTAACGCCACGCATGCTAAAGGCGTGCTAGCTACATGCTAACGGCGACAACATGTTAAAGGTGTCCTAAGGGCGTGCTTTAGGGTGCACATCTTAACGCGCCTAGAGGAATATTCCTCAAAAGATTCCCTGGTTAGGACACCTTTAGGAGGCCTTTAGGAGGCCTTTAGGATGCCTGTAGTTCGCCCATCCTAACGGTATCCTAATGACACCCTAACGTGTGGCATTAGGACTCCTTTATGACGTACTAACCGCGTCTTAGCAGGCCTAGAGGAATATTCCTCAAAAGATTCCCTGGTTTAGGACACCTTTAGGAGGCCTTTAGGATGCCTGTAGTTCGCCCATCCTAACGGTATCCTAATGACACCCTAACGTGTGGCATTAGGACTCCTTTATGACGTACTAACCGCGTCTTAACAGGCCTACGGGGGGAGGGGGGGGGGTCACAGGCCTGCGATGCCCCGTAAAGCACTTCGCCCCGGAGAGCATTTCTCCGCGCTACGTGAACAATGGACTCGCCAACTTCCCCCCGATGCATCCGATGACCAGTTCGTGCAGGCGTCCGCAAGTACACCCCGTGCGGCCCCGGGTCACCGTGCCCTACAAATTTAGAACATTGTGTCTACCTTGTGTTTACCTTGTGTTTCGAGCCAAGTAGGGCCCTACTTGGGCAATGTCGGCAGTAAAATGGCAAAACCAGCCAAAATCGGGTGAAATGAAGTTTCCGATAGTTTGTTTTTTATTGTTGATATCGATGGTTTGGGTCGATGTAAGACATATGGAGCGAAGTTTTGGGTGGAATGGCTTTGGTAACCTCACTTTTTGAGGCCTCAAAGTTGTGCTACTCGGCACCTGCCCTGTACTTGGGGCTGTACCTGGGCTGTACTTGAAAACATTGGAAAAAAATATTTTTGGAATCTGTTTTTTTTTGGGCTATTACGCTTATTTAGTCCTTACTATGGACAGTCTCCAAAGATTTAACTGAAAAAACATTTTACGCTTCCTGTTACAGCACCTCAAAGTTAGGTCAGCATGGGCATTGGGTAGGTAAGGGGTAAGTAGGGGGCAATACCTACCCTGTACCTGGGCTGTACCTGGGCTGTACCTGGGCTGTACTTGAAAACATTGGAAAAAAGTATTTTCAGAATCTGTTTTTTTGGGCTATTACGCTTATTTAGTCCTTACTATGGACAGTCTCCAAAGATTTAACTGAAAAAACATTTTACACTTCCTGTTACAGCACCTCAAAGTTAGGTCGGTATGGGCATTGGGTAGGTAAGGGGTAAGTAGGGGGCAATACCTACCCTGTACCCGGGCTGTACCTGGGCTGTACTTGAAAACATTGGAAAAAAATATTTTTAGAATCTGTTTTTTTTGGGCTATTACGCTTATTTAGTCCTTACTATGGACAGTCTCCAAAGATGTACATGGCGATGTCCGATCCTCGGTACTTGAGTATAGATGCATGATAGGTAGGGCCCTACTTACCCTTGTTTATGTCTAAACATGGCCATACTTACCCTGTACTTGAGTATAGATACATGATAGGTAGGGCCCTACTTACCCTTGTTTATGTATAAACATGGCCATACCAGACTAGTACTTGAGTATAGATACATGATAGGTAGGGCCCTACTTACCCTTGTTTATGTATAAGCATGGCCTTACCTGACTAGTACTTGAGTATAGATACATGATAGGTAGGGCCCTACTTACCCTTGTTTATGTATAAACATGGCCTTACCTGACTAGTACCTGAGTATAGATACATGATAGGTAGGGCCCTACTTACCCTTGTTTATGTATAAACATGGCCATTTCCGATCAGTACCTGAGCATAGATACATGATAGGTAGGGCCATACTTACCCTTGTTTATGTATATACACAAACTGATGCTATCTATTTACACTACACAAATGCCATGTCGTACTGCAGGCCTAAGTACTTAGCAAGCTCGTCCTCGCTAGGATTTTCATCCTGGACATTCTGCTTGAAGAAATCAGCTCGAGGGTCAAGAACCACCGCAGTTTGCATGCAAGGATGCTTCACAATTACTACTTGCGACGCGATCTGATCTGCGAGCATGAATGGCTCTTTGGTATCGAACACGGTGTCATCGCAAAAGAAACAGCCAGTGACGCTGTCCGGGCCAACTATGGAGTTCATCCGGTTATACATGGCGATCTTCGCTTTTTGCTGGATTTGACACTGTGTGTGACACTCAAAACTGTCACATGTCACTTCCTATGGTAGGCTGGGTGACCGTCACCAGTAGACGGGAAACACCCGTTAGGTATTTATGTATGCCTCTGATTTATCTATCTCCCTTTTACCGTTCTGATTCCGTAACCCTTAACTCAGGGTTTATCTCAACAGTTAGATATATATCACCGCCGAACCATATATCTACCAGGTTTGGCCCCCACTTGCGTTTTATTTAGCCACTGCGAGATTGCCACCATGAGTGGCTAAGCTCGGACGCCTGGGATGGGGTGAGGCGCTCCGCGCGTGAGAGTGCCGGCAGTCACGGGTATGGCCTAAATTTTATGGGTTGATTTACGGCACGCCGCACCGGTTGGAGAACGGTTTTCTACGGGTCTTAATTGGATTGGTTTACGTTTTCTGGTTGGATGCATCCCACACCGTTGCGTATTGGCCGCCGCTACCACACGACTTCCCTGAATTATTTGATCTCTCACGGCTGCCGTATCGGCGACCCACGCGTTTCTTGGCCGCCCGGAACTGCCGCACATCTCGCGTTCCGTTTCCTCACTCCGCCCCTTCAGTCCTTCTCAAGATGGTTGCTTCTACTCGAGCCACCGCTAGCATGGCGAATCGCCGACGCGCGCTATCCACGATTTTTTATTCGGCAGATGCGAGACACGCCAACACTCCAGCCACGCCGCCGGCAGCTCAGCCGGCTGCCAATTCAGCAGGTGCTGCGTTCCTGGCCTCGGTGCGGACGCTGCAACGGGAACACTTCGACATGAAGGTCTCCAAGTCCGTTCGCCAAAAGTTATTCGAGGACAAGAACGGGCGATTTTCCGGGAATGAGTGCCACGCGTCCGCGCTCTTCGCCAGGATGGTCTCTGCGCTGCAGACAACATTTGTCACGGAGGACATTGGTTTCGCACCCCTTTTCCTGCTGGACGATGCTACCCTCCCCATCCGCGTGAAGGCCAACGCCTTATTGTTCTCCACGCTCGAGCTCATGGTTGACCCCGCGTCGCCAGCAGCGGACTGGATGGGTGACGGGAGGGTGACGGGAGGAATTTCCGTGCTTTTCGGTTCGACCTACAGCGAACACGTCAAAATACGGCCATACTTGGCCCCTTCCCATTGCAGGTAGGGCAATGCTCGCCCCGGGTTCGTCCCGAGAGCAAGGCAGGTAGGGCCCTACCCGGTCACGCTGTCGCGTTCAATGTCAGTGAAGGTGGCGCGTGCCGGATGATTGTCGTATTCTTCCGTCAGAATGATTCCATCCCAAAAGAGTTCCTCAACTAAATCTATAAACCCATTCGTGGGATTGGCATCCCATTCGAGGACACGCACGTTGCCTCTTGAAGGCATCGTCCGCACGCGGCGGCGTCGTCAACCCATCGCCCTCACCCGGAGAATTTGCCAAGCGATATGCAACAGTGGCTCTTTTCGCGGGATTGACCCTCCGTCTCTCCTCCGGAACCCCACCTTGCGCCAATCTCTGTGCGCGGGATGTCATCGCCTATTGTGCCTGCAAACCGCTTTTGCCCACGTACGTAACCTGCTGTACCATCATAAGTATGGCGTAAACATGGCCCTACCTAAGCAGTTTCAACAGCCGAGATGGTGAAACACGGCCTTGATAGCCTTGTTTTACTGCCAACATTGGGCAAGACGTACATAAAACGGACCATGTTTGATCTGTGTTTAAAAACACGTGGCAAACTTGGCCATTTTTGGGCAATGTTGGCAGTAAAACAAGGCAAACCACGTTGTGTTGCGCCGCGGAAGATGTTTACCTTGTACCTGAGTAGAATTGCCCTGGTATGGCCCGGCTCGAACAGCATTCACGCGAACACAAGGTAGACATCTTCCGCGGCGCACATAGCCCAAATCAATGCCCCAAATGCAAAACCCAATGGGGAAACGACCCAAACATGGTCATGTCTAGACCATACCTTAGGGTGCAGGCAAGCGTGAACAAAAATCGGTCATTTTCATGAAAAAAACAAGTTGAGTTCAAAAGAAAGGGGCTTGCTCGCAAAATACGATGGTGAAAACGGCTTGCTCAAATATTCTATGGGCCATTCATGAATGGTCCAGAAGTGGGAAACCCTTGAAAAAAATATGCACAAAAGAAAGCGCAACAGAAAAACATGGGTCCCATGACCCGGAATCGCCACTCGCGCAGGTTCAGATCGCCGACCGTTCGCGGACAGGTTCAGACCGTTCAGATCGCGGCGTTCGAAAATCGAGAGTCTTCAGATTATCCCAGAAGATGCCAGGCGATTACACATTACTCGAGTGATGACACAAAAGACAACGTCGCGCGATCGGGTGAGAGACACGGCATCGATAGCTCGATATCTGATAGCACGTTGACATGCGACATTGCGATAGCCGATGGCAGAGGTGACCGCGTGTCACTGTAGACGTCATGTCATGTCACCATACTTGTACAGTGCACAGTTCGAGTTGTCAGTCACGGTACTTGTAAACGTTGGAGTTCGAAATTCCTCCTCTTCTCGTTGACCATCTCTACAGTGCAGTGCCTGTCTGCACTGTACAAAATTCTGCTTGCGCTTTTGCTTTTGTTTCCATGCGTTGCTTCTGAATTCATTCTTGCTTTTTCATATTTTCTCATGCGTGCAAGTACTAGTGCCGTAGTGTTTTTTACGCGCAGATGTAGTTAGATCTGCGCGTATTGAACGTTTACATGGGGTGAACGGGAGATTTTTCCCGCTAGTCCTTTGGACTAGATTTGGTTGGTTCTATTCCAACTCACCCCCTCTAAACTTTCACTCTCCTTAACTTTCTTCTTATTTTTTTCCCCTTTTTCCCCTCGTTACTAACCTCTTTTTCGTTGGCGCTATTTTTCAGATTGACTCGTGAGTTGGACCGGCGAAAACGCGATTCAACCCACGAACGACTCCATCGCCTTCGACTTCTATTCTCCTTTGACCCCTTGTCTTTGAATTGTTTTCGTTTGCGTGCTTGTTTTTTCCCCCCAGATTTACTAACGATTGGTTCCTTGTCCTTTGATATAGGATGGCTGAAAATTTATGAGGAGCAAGGCACGTGCTCATCAACGACGCCAACACTCGCGTTGTAGATTGTAGATAGGCTTATTGTTTGTATTTTACGAAATAGTTTTCAAGTAGGATTTGAAATAGTAATGTAGTGAATATCTAGGGAGTAGATTAGAAAATATAGTACTTACGCGATATTGGTTTGTATTAACTGTATTGCATAATGTATTCATTTGTGCGTTAGAACCCATGCTTGTTTGCATTCGTGTGTCCTGTCGTATTGAGCATGTAGTTACGTAGCGAGTAAAAAATAGTTTCGAATAGCAATTGCTATTGCCTTGTCGCATTTTCACATATCACATGCATACTTTTCAAAGCACGAAAGCATCAACTAGGAAGTATAGTGCATCCCGACTTGCTGTATGCATACTAAGTTTCAATATGTTGTGCATGCAACATATTGAAACTTAGTATGCAACGCATACATAGCATATCCAATATGTGTGTGTTAAAGCATATCATTAATATGTGTTTGTTATTCGTTGAAAGACCGAATATCTAGGCAGATATGGCCATGTTTACATCGTATTCGATATGCGGTAGATATATACATGGCCATGTTTGATCAGTACTTGAGAATAAACACATGATAGGTAAGGCCATACTTACCCTTGTTTATGTATAAACATGGCCATGTTTGATCATTACTTGAGAATAAACACATGATAGGTAAGGCCCTACTTACCCTTGTTTATGTATAGACATGGCCATACTTACCTTGTGGCTACTATCCCGAGATCCTTGTGGGAGGACCTAGAACGCTCTAGATCCTCCCACAAGGATCACTTTTTCAATAATTTATTTAGGCGCCCCACGAGCTTTCTACAAGTCAACACCAAGGAATACTTTCCACATGGGACCTATACTAAGTAGTATGGTGCGTGGTTTGACGAGAATCCATCATATATACAACAGACTATTGGGAATAAATGAATCTCGATCGTCGTCTAAAAACCTTCATTTTGACACAATTTTCGTCGTCTAAAAGTTATTGCCACGTCATCTGAAAAGCGCCACGTAAGCGACACGTAAGCGACACGTAAGTCGTCCCGCAATTTTTATTACAAAATATTACTGGAATTATTTATTTGTGCATGATACTTTCGTACTCGGCGAGTCCCGGTAGATTTTTTTGTTGCATTTTTGTTCATATGCGTGCATATCATTTACAAGTATGCAAATATGGGTACATCCATGTGCAATTTAGGCCAACATGCACGGTACACGTTTATGAA
>LGRX02005723.1:0-15479 GCA_001247695.2 Cymbomonas tetramitiformis
TTTCGACAACCTTATATAACACCATTTTGCACTAAAACTAGGGCGGCACAGGGCAAGCCCTTGCTCCCAAATTCACTCCACACCTCCCACCGCATGTCCTTCGCAAGTGGGCACCTGCCCCTTGCCATCTACGCCGCGCTAGAGCCCGCCACAAGCAATGAACTCGGTGGTACCGACCTGCCCACACCCGTGTGGGGGCTAACCGTCATAGAGATATATCCCATGGATGCATATCTAATGACGGCAGTGAGCTTTCTAGCAGGTCGGTGTCAGACGGTGACAGCGTGACACACGACCAGTGACACACGCAGCAAGGGGTGATACTTGTTGGATATACCCCTAAGACCCGGGATATATTCACTCAGTGATCGGTTTTCTCAGAATGTCATAAAGTTGATAAGTTAACCCGTTATAACGGGCATAAACAGTTAGGGTTCGGGTTCGGGTGACAGTCATACACACTACTATAGGAAGAGTCACAAAGTAAGCGGTGTGACTATTCCAGCACACCACCTAGTGTGGTGACTGGCCAGCCGAAGGTGAAACCTGTGAACAAACACCATCTAGAGCGGCGGAAACTGAGTTCTAAGGGAAGGCCTGTCCTTCCTGGCAGGGTTGTTCCCAGTCAAGAGTTGCAAATCTGAAATCCGGCCCGTGATCGGACCCCTCTGCACATACAGCTACTGTCAATTTCACTGTGCAGGAACGGCATGATTAACTTGCTAGCCACTAGTTGGCGGTGGCACTGCCGTGCCAGCCCGCAGCACAGCCATGGTGCCGTGAATTGAAGTTTCCGATGCCATGATTGAATCATTCGTAGAGCTCCAGAAGAGATCTGAAAAGTCTCGACCGTCGTGCGAGGGATCTTCCCTGTCCTCCTCGTCTGTAGTAGGGCCCGGTGAGTAGTCCGGTGACGGTGGGGCATCCCAATACAGCGGTGGAGGGGGCGGGTACACCGGGATGTAAATCCCGATCGGTGCATTATGAAGCCCCTGCCGAGCACGGTGCCGGCCAACGACGATATCGCAAAAATGAGACACGCGGGTGTCTCATTATATTCTCATTTTTTAAAAAGTTATGATAACGAGGTTTTTTTTATATGACTAGATAGCATTTGGAGAGTAGATAATGACACGTTATTTCAAAATTTGAAATTTTAGGGTATAGCCCGAAATTTGGGGTTTCCGGGCGATTTTTCGCCCAGTTTCGGGCGGTGCTCGGGTGTCAATCGGCGGAAGTTATGATAATGAGGTTTTTTATATATGACTAAATAGCATTTGGAGAGTAGATAATGACGCGTTATTCCAAAATTTGAAATTTTAGGGTATAGCCCGAAATTTGGGGTTTCCAGGCGATTTTTCGCCCCGTTTCGGGCGGTGCTCAGGTGTCAATCGGCGGAAGTTATGATAACGAGGTTTTTTTTATATGACTAGATAGCATTAGGAGAGTAGATAATGATACGTTATTTCAAAATTTGAAATTTTAGGGTATAGCCCGAAATTTGGGGTTTCCAGGCGATTTTTCGCCCCGTTTCGGGCGGTGCTCAGGTGTCAATCGGCGGAAGTTATGATAACGAGGTTTTTTTTATATGACTAGATAGCATTTGGAGAGTAGATAATGATACGTTATTTAAAAATTTGAAATTTTAGAGTATAGCCCGAAATTTGGGGTTTCCAGGCGATTTGTCACCGTGATTCGGGTGGTGCTCAAGCGCCATTTGTTGAAAGTGGTGATAATGACGATGTTTTCATATTGGATACGTCAAAGTCATTCCAAACAAACTGAGTCTGAAGAAACTTTTTGTTCATATCTTACATACACCCCGAGAATGGGAGGCTTTAATGTTAAAAGCGGTGGCACCAACCTTAAATCTAGGGGGTGTAGGTCTGCACGAGACTGTAACTGTGTGCGTAGCACAAAAAAACAACAAAAACCGACAAAAGGCACGAAGAATGCTACCAGATAAGACGTTGGTGCTATGAAAATATACAGTCTTTATTTGAACAGTCAAAGCACCCAGGGTTAGGGGTTTTCTTGCGGGCGCGGTATTATTCATTGTACAGGCCGGTATATACGATGGCAGTGCAGGTGCGATCTCTCAGTTCGTTTGCTGGCTGGCTTATTAAGCATACCTACCTATTTGCTAACGGACATGTACAGGTCAAACGTTTGCACAATCACCTTGGCGCGCAGAACTTGTTCAGACACTTCCAGGTGCTGGGCGAGCTCCTTGTACCCGTTGTACTGTGCGATCGCCGACCGTTTCTTGTCCGTGTCCTCGCACTTCAAGTCTGTCCAGAGGCTTTCTCCTATCTTCTCAGCGTCAGCTTTCGCCGCCGGGGTGAGGGCGAACTGACCTGGCCACTGCGGACCTGGTCGTGGTGGAGAAGCGAACATCGCCGGTCGTGATGGAGGAGAGGCTCCCGGGACTTTGGAGCCCGTTGGCGTCGTTAAAGCCGGTGACCCTCCTCCTGCGCCGAGCGCTGGCGCTCCCGGGTAAAAGCCTCCTCCGCCCAGTTGGAACATTTGGGCGAACGGGCCTGCTGCTGTTACTGCCTGTTACCGGTGACGTACCAACCGCCCCCCCCCACACCAGTTACAAGTTCCGTGTCTTTCAATCTGGACCTCAAGCCAGAGTTCCCTCCTCCACAATAAACACAAACAACTTGAACGTAACAACTAGCTCCTACCTGCACGGCTGTCTTCAGGATCTCCCTCATCGCTGCAGCCTCCGAGGCGTGGTGATTGTTAATCTCCTTCAAGGTGTCCGCGTTCTTGTCTAGCATCCTCTGTTGGGCCAGTGCATTATTTTCGAGCATCTTCGCCTGGGCCTCGTGGGCCATTTTCGCAGTCTCGGCAGTGGTCCTTTGGAAAGACTCCTGTGCCTCCTTCAAAAGCGAGTCCCGAGAAGTAAGCGCCTTCGTGTTCTCCTCCAGCAAAGCCTGTTGCGCCTTCGTGTTCTCCTCCAGCAAGACCTGCTGCCCTGACCAGAATGAACCCAATGTTGTCTGGTGCTCCTTGGCACGAGTCTCCTCCCGTTGCTTCCCCTCGGCCATCTGCATCTGCAGGGCTTCAGCGTGCTTCGTCGTAAGGAGCTCCACTGTCTTACGGCTTTCGTCTCGCTCGGCAGACAGGGCCGAAGCCAGCTGTTTTTCCCCACGCAGACGTTCATCCTCCACCTTCTTCTGCATCTCTTCTCGAAGGCTCGCCAGTGTCTCATCCGCCTTCTTCTTCTCGGCCTCCACTGCTTCCTTGGCCTTCTTCAGCTCATTAAGGTCCCGCTCGCTTTCTTCACGTTTCCGCTTGTCACCGACGCTCTGCAGCCTCCGCGTCTCGTCGTTCACCGACACCGCGAGCAAGGCACGCCTCAACTCCCCCTCTTTCACGTTCTGCGGAGGTCCGTCCATGCGTAACAAAACATCGGTCAGTACGTACCAAGCTGTAACAAAAAAAACAGACGATTGTAACTCAAGCAAAACTCCGTACTCACCTGCTTAGCCACATGCATGGCAACTGCTTCCGGCGGAGGCTGCTTCTTCCCCCCTCGCCGTCCGACGTCGCCCATGTCTTCGTCGCTGCTGTCATCCTCTTCGGCAAGATCCATAGGTACACGCACTACCGGGGCTTTGCCCTTCCCGCCTGGGATAGGGGTCGTGGTCTTCAGGGTGGAAGGCGCCTTCCGCGAGCTTCCAGTCGGGAAATCCTCATACACGGCGGTTTGGCCCTTGTTGCCTAAGATGATCTTCCCCACTACTCGCGCAGGGGCGTTTTTATTGAAAACGCTGCCCGCCAAGCACCACTTCCTAGCCTCAAACTTCCCACCAGCCTCTTTGCCCAGCTTCTCTGCTTCCTCGATCTTCTTCCAGAACATCCCCAGGACCTTATTGAACAACCTGTAGTGCTCGTTCTCCTTCTGAATTTCAGAAGGAGTTATCTGCCCCTCTCTCCTGTCTTCCACCAGGCGCGTGACGACGCCTGTCAGAGAAGCCTTCGCGCCACTCTTCTTTGTTATTCGCACGTGCGGGTAGTCGCCGGCATACTTCTCCTTTCGCTTCATCTCCAGCTTCCGCTCATACACAGCGGGAGCCTGGAACATCGTGCAAGTAACGTCGCCCTGCTTGGGGTGATTGCCGTTTATCGCCATGTAAGTGGCGTGCCACTGGCCAACCCATGTCAGGCAAACGAACCTGTGCGTGGGCACCAACAACCTCCTTATTCATATATCTTGACTATGTACTACAAACGAATGTGTTACAAATGAAGTTGGGTCAGTGACAGGTTCATGGTCAGGCAAACGAACCTGTGGACACCTGCAAACTCCTTGTGCATGGAGGTGGACACCCTCATCCCTTGCACCACTTCAAACCGGAACTCCAGGTTCCGCTCGCACTTCAGAGAAGCCTTGAAGGCTGGGATGATCGACTTTCCCTCCAGTATGCCGCTCTTGTTCAGTATCTTATTTACCTGCTGATCAGGAACAAACCTCTGAAAACTGACAATCACCCCGCTGTTCCCCATTTCCTCGGAAAGACGCGCGTCGAGATATTTCGGGCTGGTCTTCGTGTCGGCTGCTATCGTGGTTCTCAGCTTATCTATAGGACCATGGCCTGCTGGCAGTGCAATCCTCGTAATACCCTCCACCTCCTGGAACTTTTCGATACAAAAAAATAGTGCCTCTTGAACAGTACCCAAAACTTCGCATTCGTGTCGGGGATGCAATATAAGGATGGCGTCCGCGTAAGGACAGTCCTTTGGCATCTCGTACAACATGGTCTTCACCGTCGAAACGAACGCCAACTCGGGTTGCAGCCTTTTGTTCTTCAGCTTGAAGGACAGAAGAAACCCCCATCGTTGCGGCTCCGGCTCCTTATCGCTTTTGGGCTCCCAGGTCGAAGGGTCGGTGGCGTCCGTGCAGGCTGCAGAACCTTTAAGCACTTCTATCATCTCCGGGGTATGAGTCTGGTTAAAATCAAATGGCTCGCTGATTTCACAGCCACTGTTCTGCAACATCAGGACCAGGTCAGCGTAGGTGTATGCCGCCTGCAACGTCCAATTTTCAATCACCTGCATGCGCTGGTCAGGCACCGCACCCCTCGTCTCGTGTTCTTCGCTGGCAAGGGGGTTGTCTTGAAGTACCATTTGTGCCAGCGCTACGGGATCCCACCCTTGATCGGTCTCCTCGTCCAACCCAGTCAACATGAAGCCCGGGAGGTCCACGACATCTGGTACCTGATTCAACAACGTAGGACCACTGCCTTCGCCAGAGGACACCGCCGTCTCCCCCAAGTCCCCCTGGTCCAAGGCTGCAGACGCTGTCTTAGCGAAATCCGAGACGTCAGTGGGTGCAAGGCTGTCGCGACGCTGGGATCCCAATTCAGCGACTGTTCGGAGATCGTCAACGGCTGTAGTTTCGCTTGCATGTGCGCTGCCCTGTCCGCTGTTGTCACCGCCGTCCTGCAGAAGCTCGTACTTCTTCTGCAGCAGCTTTATCCGATAAAGGCTCCTACCGTGCGGATCCCAATTATGCCCTGTTGCTGATTGGATAAATGTTGGTGCAGCTGGTGTTTCTGGTTTCCCCGAGCCATACGGTAACCCATCGTGCACAGTGTCGATCTCCTCGTTCGTCATGAGCGCCACTTCTCTGAAGGCCGACCCGGCAGGCAACTGTTGCCCCATATATACCGCAAACTCCGCGTCCTCGTAAGTCATTTCGTCGAAATACCTGTCAAGTTCCTGCCGTTCAGACTCATCCAACTTTCGACTGTGGGCATCCTGAAGCAGGCTCAACATCCCCTGCCCCAGATTGAAAGCCTCGCGACCTTCAGGCTGCACGATGTAGTGTACGTCGCTCTGCACGTCTAAAGCAACCTCCAGAAGACTGTGTCCTGACCCCGTAGAATCTAAATATCGGACCATGACCTTCTCGTTTTCCTCTATTGTGTGAGCAACAACACACAAAACATAGTTTGGGGCCTCCGTAATCTCGGCGGCGAGATTGAAAGCAACGAGTTCCCCACGGTCCGTATCGTTCCCCCGAAGCAAGCGAGGTGCTTCAGATGGTTCTTTCAGGATGCTGCAGAGGTGCGTGCGGACGAACGCAGCTCCCGGCTCCGTACCTGAGGACACGCGATGTTCCATCAAGAACACGGAGGACGCGCCAAAGTGAAAAATAGGTTTTCGAACAGTACCTGGGGATGATGGTTGAGAGGAGACAGACACGGCTGCCCTATCCCTCATATCCTCCAGAAGATCCACGCAGGTCTGGTGGGCAAATCGTTCCCAGTCCGTTTTCGTTTTCGCCTTTTGGTGCTCGCTGTCTCCGGTCCAAGGTGCGCAAACTTTTTTAAGCGATCGAACCGTCGCATTATGTCTATGTCCACCATCCGACGCGACGCCTCTTCCGAGTGCAAGCTGAACAGGCAACCTTTCCGAAGACACCCAAACCCTTCTTCGTCTACTAACTTAAGGGATTCAACCTCAGCGAGCTCTTGTTTTGTCCCGATGGAAAGGCCCAAATCTTCTAGCGCAGCCTTATCAACACCCGCCTTCTCCTTCCCGACGCACCGCGCTATCACCGCCGAATCCGTCTTCAACTGCGTGCCGTCATTCTTAATCTGCTCGATATCTTCCAGAAGTTTATCATCATTATGAAACACCTCCTCCAAAAGACCTATTACAATTGACGGTAGAAAAGATGACATTGCGAAAAGTTTTGTATGCTGCACAACGGGCTCTGTTTAACCCTGCGAAACTCCCAGCCCAAGTCTTCGAAAACTTGGGCGGTCACTATCATCGCCCCGCCCAAGTTCTCGAGAACTTGGGCGGTGACGGTCATCGCCCCGCCCAAGTTCTCGAAAACTTGGGCGGTCACGGTCATCGCCCCGCCCAAGTTCTCGAAAACTTGGGCGGTCACTGTCACCGCCCCGCCCAAGTTCTCGAAAACTTGGGCGGTCACTGTCATCGCCCCGCCCAAGTTCTCGAAAACTTGGGCGGTCACTGTCATCGCCCCGCCCAAGTTCTCGAAAACTTGGGCGGTCACTGTCATCGCCCCGCCCAAGTCTCGAAAACTTGGGCGGTCACGGTCATCGCCCCGCCCAAGTTCTCGAAAACTTGGGCGGTCACTGTCATCGCCCCGCCCAAGTTCTCGAAAACTTGGGCGGTCACGTCATCGCCCCGCCCAAGTTCTCGAAAACTTGGGCGGTCACTGTCATCGCCCCGCCCAAGTCTTCGAAAGCTTGGGCGGTCACTGTCATCGCCCCGCCCAAGTCTTCGAAAACTTGGGCGGTCACTGTCATCGCCCCGCCCAAGTTCTCGAAAACTTGGGCGGTCACGGTCATCGCCCCGCCCAAGTTCTCGAAAACTTGGGCGGTCACTGTCATCGCCCCGCCCAAGTTCTAGAAAACTTGGGCGGTCAAGGTCATAACCCCGCCCAAGTTCTAGGAAACAAGGACCCTCATATCAGGTAAGCGTTCAAATATGAAACAGCATAACAACGGTACGCGTCTCGCAAGATGAGCAGCAATAGCAGCAACTCCAGCGGCAGGAGATTGTCAAAGCAGAAGACTCTTCAAATTGCACAGTCCAATATTCCCGGACTATGCGAGGGCGGTTTCACCTGTGGGTGCGATCGGAACTGCAGTTTCTTGTTCAGCACATTCAAGGGCAATATGGACCATAAGGAGCGCATGGGCCAAACTGAGTTCAAGTCTTACATTATGGCAACTATGCGCAAAGCGATCGTGAAGCGCGAGTCTGGAGAGCGTGTTATTGGCACCCTGAAGCTTTTCGAAAAGGAGATCTGCGAGGAGGCGTTCAGAACAGTGTGGGCGCTCCCCAGGAGCTCGTACCAGCGATATAAGGCACTTATCCTTGAAGAGAAGGGGGAACAACCGGCAACAACTGCATTCCCTGTGGCGAAGGCGGTGGTGACGACGATTTCCTACCACGAGGAGGTGTTCCGCGAGTGGGCGGATTCGAATATGTTGAAAGGAGCACCACAGAGGATGCCGGTAAGTGGTGCGCGCCAAATTCCACCCATCGATTATGGTGTGCAGTACGACTTGTATAAGTTCGACACAGAGGACCAGTGGGCAGTATGTGCTGAAACCTTCAAAATATACGTGAAAACCCTGCTCAAGGCTCGAGACATAACGGTAAGGGCGAAGGTGGAGGTGTCCGGAATCTGCACGACATGTGACGATCTGGGTGCAGAGAGGGCTCAGCTTCTTGGACAACAGGGTCGCGAACCTGCACGCTGGGACGCCTATTCTGCTCGTTTCGCGCGACACGACTACATTCACAGGTTGCAACGCACGTGTTATGACCTCAGGCGGAAGGAGGGTTCTGACCCTGACGGTCGGATCGACTCCATAGCGGCGGACGGCGCGGCAAATCAGAACACGGTTGTTCCGCATGCCCCGCATCAAGTTAAGGGCATCGGCGAGAAGAAACAGCATTTCTTTAACCTACACCTGCAGCTCACGATACTTCATGGCTCGTTGCTTCTATTTTCCGTTGGGCTCCCTTGGAGCGGGGCTAAGGGTGCAAACATGCTGCTCACGACACTGTGGAACTTGTTGCACTACACCGCACAAGGTCGCGCGGGCAAGCGCTACTTCCGGAAGGAGCTTCATTTGCAGCTGGATGGTGGCTCAGAAACCTGGAACAAGAACACGTTCGCGTTTTGTGCGTTGTTGGTGCACTACAATATTTACAACGTGGTTGTCTTCCACCGTCTGATGGTCGCGCACACCCATAACGACTGCGACGGTTGGTTTGGACTCATCAAGATGTTCATATTTGGGAAAGACGCGCGCAAATCTGGAGTGTGGCTGTTGACGCTGGAATCGTGGATTGCCTGGTTACGAAGCTGGCCGGTGAAGAAGTTCACCAAAATCACGGACGTACAAGGCCAACAGTTGGACTTCAAGGCTTGGCTGGAGCCGCACATAAACCCAAAGTTTGAAGGCTATTCTGGGAAAGTCAGGCGTACACACCTGATGCACTTCGAGAAGGACGTGGATGGTGTTACACGGCTGAAGTACAAGTTTGGAGAACAATACGCAAACCACATGCCTGACGGAGTGGATGAGGATCTCCGTAAGGGCCTGGAGGTAATGAAAACTTACCCAGCTTTCGACAGCAGCCCCACGTTAGAAGGGGTGAAGCCGCTAGACCCGAAGGAAGAGAGGGAAACTCGCACTGCTTTCAGTCGCATGTGCGACTACATCCTCTACCGTATTCCAAGTGACACGCTGGACACGTTGCTCGGGTACTTTCCCTTGCCCAAGACCGCCGAGGACTACGATGTCTGGGCTGGACCGAAGCCGACCCCACAGGCTCCTGTGGATTTGAAGGAGCTTTACGAGAACGCCTGGCACAAGAAGCCAGTGCAGGAGGAGGTGCCAGAACGGACGATGCCCGAACAGTTCGAAGTGTTATCCGATGGTCGCAACGTGTTAAGCAAGGACCTTCCGCGGAAACCTCCACAAGAGATCGTGCGCAAGTGCGTGGAGAAAGCGAGGGACGTCGAGTCCGTCGATTTTTGGTTCGTCCCGTTGGTCGGTTGCGAGCACCTCGATTTCATTGTTAGGTCTTGCAAGTATTATGCCTACATGAGTCTTAGCTGTATGTCTTACGCGTCGGCTGCCATTGCAGGTACACGGTGGCCGAGTGTAAAGCAGCGCTGCACCACCTGGGAGTTGAACTTCCTGAACGCCCACTCAAGGAGCCGTTGGCGAAGGCCTTATTTGAAGCGACGGATGTCGCCCGAAAGGCCCACCACGAACAACTCAGAGTCCTTCGAAAAAAAAGCCGAGCGACGACAGGTGAGGAAACCGGGGAGGATGCGTCGCCGGGTACGGAGCAGGCCTTGCCTGCAAGAACTTCCGAAGCCGGCGGAGCTGCGCGGGCGGCGCCATCACTCGGGGCTGTAACAGCCACTACACAGGCAAGACGAGAAGGAGCTGCCGCGCGAGGCCCGCAAACCAACGAAGCTATGCCTACTCGACCACAGGCACCGGCAGCACGAGGGCCAGGCGCAGGTGGCCGAGGATGCCCTGCTCCTGCAGCGCCACAGGGAGATCAAGCACGAGCTCCAAGCGACAAGCGTGCACGCAGTTCGCCATTGGCAAAGGCGTCCCCCGGGAGCAAGTCTCCACCCGGGAAGTCTCGACAAGCGCGGGGTCGTGAAAAGGGACGAGTGCTATTCCGAGCGGCCTCTGTGATCGGTCCGACAGGCGCCCTTATAACGGACAGCTTCGCTCCTGACGACGATTGCTTTTTCGAGGATGCAAATCAGATTGCGGAGCAGGTGGAGAACGCGCATCGCCCGGAGGCGGCCACTGGACAGTTCGCAGGCGTCTCGATGGACGAGGACGACGAGGACGACGAGGACGACGAGGACGACTCGGACGACCCGGACGACGACATACCGTTGGCCTACCGTAACCTTCCTACGGACTACTCCATCGACATGCTGGCGAAGAGTGCGGGCAAAAGTTTCGCAGTTACGGTGGCCGCGGGCAACGACGGCTGCAGCTTTACTATCCGCATGCCTGGGAACAACGCCGTGTCCATGCCCATTCATTTCGTGGAGGTCTTGGAGGTGGATCTGAACACGAACAGAGTGAAGTGGGGGTTTTGGCTTCCATGTGCGCCTCTGCTTATGCCGAGAACGAGGAGAACAAGCAAAACCTTCTCTGACTTGAACAGCTTGTTCGCGGAGAACGCCTTCCGGAGAGCCGCTCCGAAAGTGACAGGTTGGTACGACTTCGATGCGAGCGAGATCCTGACTTGCTGGGACGAACCTCCTGGCAAACCTGCTGTCGGCGGAGTTCCAGGAGGACCTGAAAAGGCAGAACTTCTGAAGGTGGTCAGGGAAAACTTGGCCTCCGAGGCGTTGGACAGGTAGGTGAAGGTAAGCAACACAGCCTCATTCATTCCTCGTGGCACGCACACTAGATTACAATGGCCACACGGCGTGAAACTTATTGTTTTTCATACATGTAAATATACGGTTTATTTGTGTACAGTCACGTGACATAAGTGTTAGCTACCAAGCATACGTCTCCTCATTGCACGCGCTAGCATCAAATATGCGCCCCAGGGTGCAGGTTCTTAACATACGCCCGCAAACTGCGCATCTCCTTTCATCTTCCTGCAGCAGATCGCTTTCCAGCTCTGTCAGGGCACCGTGCGTTGTTTCGCTGTAGCGGTTTCTATTTCGCCAGCCCCGCCACTCCAAATCTGAGTATCGGTGGTAGATCCACCCGCCCTCATACCAGTACACGAGATGCCTCACGCCGAACCTTTCGCTGGATCTACGGCCGTGGACGTACATCGGCCAAAAACTCCACCAGTGATAGGTCCTGAGATTAACTGCATGTTGCCCGAAGTCCTCCCAGTCTTCGTCTGCTTGTTCCCGCGCTTGCTGCCACAAACGGAGAATTAAAGGGTCTTCAGGAACCCATTGGGCTTGTTGTAACTGGCAGTCGCGAAACGTAAAAGTATCGAAAGGCCATATCCAATACTGCAATATTCCAATATTGGCCATACGCTGGTGTAGGTAGTCTAAGGTGCGGGTTGTGGTTCTATGTCACGAACGCAGGTGTGTGCAAACGACCTCCGGTTACGACTCCTCCAACATATACCCTAAAACCCTGAACCTTGGACGCCCCGATATATCCATGTGCAGCACACCTGTAGGAACACCTGCCGCGGGATATTTTGCCTCTGACGTATTTTAATGTTTCCCGCGAAATAATACAGTTAACCGGTCTTCTTAGCTGCCGAGAATCGTGCTGGAATAGCCTGTTCAGGGCAAATTTACCCGCTGAATGCCCATGTTGGGTCACATGAAGCCTGAGGGAGCATCACCCCTGGTTGGTTTCACTCCCGAACAACTTTTCCAGCACAATAGCTTTTGAACGACCATAGGCCGGCAGTAGGGCAGGAAGTCCTGCAACGCACCATTGTCCCGCTCCGGCTCGAGCCCGAAGGCACACGCCGAAACGCCGTCGAGCATCTCCGGCTTGCCCCCCGCCAGAAGGCAGAGCGCATCGAACCGCTCGCCGTCGTGCTCGTCCATGGCCGCCTGAAACTGCTCCGCCAGTAGGTCGTTCTCGATGTCACCGAGGGAGAAGTTGTGGAAGCTTCCCCCAGCGCCGTGCTTGCCGCCGTTCGGGCAGTCGCGGTGCCAGTGACGCATGTCGTCCTTCTTGCACGTATACGTAATTTTGGCAGAACGGGATGAAGTCACCGCTGCCTTTGTGAAAGGCAACGCGCTTCCTCCCCTGCGACTGCGACCAGTTCCCCCCCGTCGGGAGGTCACCTGCCGCGAAACGAACACCGGAGCCGCCTCCCCCGTTGCCGATCGCGTGCTTGTCCGCTCGCGGGGTAAAACCCCGCCCGTTGACCTTGTCCGTGAGGACCTTCAGCTGCCGCTTCACGTCGAGGATGACGGCCGCGAGGTCGGACAGCTGCGAGGTGTCACCGTCAGTGGCCACGGCCGCTGCGGACAGGGTGAACGAGGCAGCGTGCGTACCGGCTGCGACGTGTCGGGCGTAGCACTCGAGGACCCATTGCTGAATGGTGAGGAGGTCCACGGCCGCCCGCTGCTGGTGCGTGAAGAGCCTCGACACCACCGGCGCGTAGAACCCAGGATCCAGCGCCGCGAGGAACAGCTCCTTCACCTCGTCATCGTCGAGGGTGTTGCGCCTCTTTGCGGACCGCAAGGCCGCGTTGAAGTCCGTGATGGACTCGGACCGGTCGGTGTAGGCCTTGAAGCGGACGCCAAGGAGGTCCGATGTCCCCTGAAAGGGTGCACCAGAGTCCAGCAGCCGCCGCGCGAGCTCCAGAAGGGCTCGCTTGCCGTCCAGCGGGTGCAACGTCGCAGACGCCTCGAGCCAGTCACCCGCCGGAGAGGCGGGACACACGATGAGCTCGAGAGTCGAAAACAGCAGCTTGTTGGCCTCTGGACGGACGGCCAACGTGGAGTCCTCCAAGTCGAAAAGCGGTGCAAATAAGGCGTCCTCCGCCTCGAATGCCTCCTGGAGAGCAGGCACCAACTTGGAGAGAAGCACCTGCGCATTGGACTCCGTTCCCGTGAATCGGGCATGCTTCTCACGGAAACATTTCCGGATCACGTGCTTCGCCACGCTCTCGTCGAAGCGCTCACGGGTGAGCGAGCGAACACCCGCCAAGGAAACAGCCTGGGCGGAGTTCGCAGCCGGAACACTAGTAGGTGCCGGCGTAGCCGGCGTGACGGAATTACGGGCAGCAGCGGAGTCGAAAATCGTAGCTAGAGAACGTCGGCGTGACGCCATACTCGAAGTCAATCTAGTCGCAACCATGATAAAAGAGACTGTAGAGACGAAGTGAGGGAAAATGGGACGAGGTGCGGAAGGAGCGGCGGCCAAAAGTCGTAATGCGGTTGTCGAGGAAAGCAAGGGAAAGCTGTGGCGTAAAAATCTCCCCACGTGCATGTGGATGCAGAGTGACGCGGCCAAGGAAAGTGGTGTCGGATCCGACCAAAATTTCCAACGTCAACCAACGCGAAGCGAGGAAAATGAAGTCCGCCTCGTGCACAAGCCTCCCGTAAATCCAATCAACCAGGCATCAGCTAGGCCATACCGCTCCGCCGCGCCTCTAGTGGAGCCCCTCACTCCATCTCAAGCGTCGCCGTTTAGCCAGACATCGCCAAAATTCGCAGTGTCTAAATAAAGAGTGCCGTGGGGCCAAACCAGCTGGATATACCCCTAAGACCCGGGATATATTCACTCAGTGATCGGTTTTCTCAGAATGTCATAAAGTTGCTAAGTTAACCCGTTATAACGGGCATAAACAGTTAGGGTTCGGGTTCGGGTGACAGTCATACACACTACTGTAGGAAGAGTCACAAAGTAAGCGGTGTGACTATTCCAACAATACTAGGAGAAGCCGGACCCCCATACAGTGGGGGGGGATTTCAGCTTCCCCGTGAACCGTGTGGATAGATATTGAATATTGATTGATATCGAATCCAAAAATATCGACATCCATCAATATGCGATATGGTATTCGAATGTCGATTACAAAATTCGATATCGATATATCGATCAATAAATATCAGCATTTTTTTCGGAAAGTCGATCTTTGAAGCCAGATAGGCGGGCATACATTGGCCAGTGATTCATAAGCTCTTCCCTCGCATGCCTAAGTAAGATTAATTTGTCGATCATAGAGGGCAAGAAATCGGACTTGCTATTCGTCGGGTTGGTGCCTGGTGGTGGCCTTGGTGGGGTCTGGGCTCTTGGGGTGTATCGAGTATCGTCCGTTCCCAGAATTTTAACATCGACATAAACATTTCCATGACACTAGCTATAGACTTGCACCACTTGCCATTGTCGACTGTGACGCGAGCGCGTAGGAGGTAGACGAAGAGAGCATGCCTCGCGGCAGAGGAAAACGCCCCCGTCATGGCCAGAGAACCACGGAAGAACTCGTGCCCAAAGGGAAAGGAGCAGTGAAACGCACCCCATAGAATCATTTCGATGCAGCCAGCAGTGACGACTTAGAGTACGAGGTAAAGGCAGTCCTTTCTTTAAGCTTATCGTTGTGGATGTGGACCACTGTTGTGCACCCCCCACTTGTATCGTATCACTATGTATATCGGCTGAAAGCTGCAATAATCATCACTATTAGTTGATTATAGTGATTGTGTGAATTGCCACATTGAAAGTTGTCATGGTGTCACTTTTTCGCCTGTGTGATTTGGCCCCACGTAGTCGTTTGACTAGCGGTGACCCCAAATCACACCTCTAATTATTGGTTGTGGCAAACCGTAATGCATACCGCTCTGTGATCTTGCAGGAAAGATGACAAAGGAGAAAACTCTGAGTTGGGCTCGGAGCGCATGGGAGAAGGATTGGAGGCCTGTTGCTCGTGACATAGAGCAACCAGCTTGCAAGAAGAGTAAGGGTAGGGACGGCAAGGCAGTAGTAATTGTTGCCTCTTTTCTGGCAGATGACTCCGACGAGGAGGATGTAGAATGCATTGGTGTGGATGACGGTAGATCAGAGGCCATATATGAACTTAATCAGTATTTAGCATACCCTGATGCACAGCAAGACACTTGTGTGCTCACTTGGTGGAAGCTTCACGCTAGCGAGCTTCCGAATTTGGCCAAGATGGCCCGGCAGTTTCTTGCAGTTCCAGCATCCACCGCTGTTGTAGAGAGAGCATTCTCAAAAGTATCATTCATGCACTCAGATCTTAGGAAAAACCTGTCAGGTACCATTCAGCATTCTATCATGGTTGCCATGAATGTAGAAGACTAGGGCACACGTGCCTTATGGCCACGCCTTGTGCATTTTCATATATTATTGTAAAATGCAAGAAACTGGCTGTTCGTGTGGTTCAGTGCCTTGATTATTGATATATCAATATTTCGATATATCCGCGGAGAAAATTGGAATATCAAATATTGATCGATATGCATA